>VZRX01020658.1:0-62726 GCA_013398075.1 Notiomystis cincta
ATATATATATATATCTCTTTATAACACACTTACCATTTAATTGCTATGATAATGTATATGACCCTCCTCCTCAGAGGTGTTCTGTGAAACATTCTGCTGGATTCCTACCTAATCTACAGGCTCCCAAAATCTAGGAGTTCTCCATCTGCAGTCAAATATTTGCAAAATTAAAATAATTAATTATTTCTGTTGAAGATAAACTCAAGTTCATCAAGAAGCTTACCTAAACTGAGTTGTGGGGCAAGAATTTCCCCACTCAGTTAGTTTTCAGTCTACAACCTGACCAGTCTACAACAAGTCTACAGCATCTTTTTGGTTTTCTAAAATTGTTCCTAAAAATAAAACCAATTTATAGAATCTCAAGTTTATAACTTATCACAACACACTGCCAGGGTCTCTCTGGCCCTGTGTCTATCTTTTCTAATAAGCCATTTCTAAATGTTCTCTCCTGAAACAGAAGGATCATTAGTTTTCAGGTACTTATCATAAGGTTTCAAAGGGTACCTAAAAATAGGTCACACCAATAAGAGTTTCATTTGACAAATGTCAGGCTCTTCTAATACTTCCCTTTGTAAGACAAAGGGCAAGCCAACATTTTCACAGCTGTCAAGTAACTCTCTGCACTGAAACACAGTAGAATAAAACCTGACAGTGAACCATCGCTGCATCTGAGTCCTGGTTACATAAGGTAGTATAGGAAAATGAGTGTTTTTCAGATTAACTTTAATGTCAAGGCTGGTAGCATGAATGTAATTATGGCTGATATTTTTATGCTGCAGTCTGACAGATAGTTAGCAATAAATACATCACCTCATGCAGAAAATGAGCAGACTTTCAGTAATGGAAAAAGGAGGGTATCAAGTGCTTGCACAACTTTTGTGCATTTGCTTTCTCCTGGGTTTTATTATTGTCTTGGAAATGCTTCAGATCACTGTTTTGGTTCTCAGCCTCTTCACCTCACCTTTCAGAGAGGCTTTTGAGAGCAGCTCTGAGTTCCCTTACCTAGCACTGCTTGTGGCATCCATCTTTCAACTGAGAAAGTGAGAGCTGTGATCTTCAGGACAAAAAGCATTAACGAATCACGAAAAAGAAGGTGAACTTTAAGTGATGTGATTACTGCCTGCATTGCTGAACAGTGAAATCAGCATGGCCATGGAACTGGCACAACAGTAGGGAGCTCCAGGCTGTGGGTGCTGGCTGCACAGATGGAGGGTGGCAGAGGAGTGTAAGTCAGGGGGAAACAGAGAGTGCAAGCGTTATAGGTGGAGTGTGAAAAAACACCCTTTGAGAGGATAAAAATGTGTTGTCTTCTCTGCCAAAGAACACAAGTCACGCTGATGGAGGAGAAATCTACAGGGACTGATGACATGAAGACATTCTTACCATTTCTGTTCTATATTATGACATTTACAGAAGATTGGAATGTATTAAAAAATTAGAGAACTACTCTTTTCCCTGTAATTGTCCATCGTTGTTTTCTCACTATGGTAAGCTGAGACCTTAAGAGTTTTTATACCAGAGCAAAATCAGTTCAGGTCATCAAGACAACAGGATCCAATACCATCACATTCCTCAACCTTTCCTATCTTTATATTATGAACATTTATAAACCCACCTCTCACAGAATGAGGATTTATATTTTTAAAAGTGCTCCTTATCACCATCTGTATTCAATTCAAGGACTCTTTTAGTCAAATGGCCAGCAGAAAAGACAGGATTTAAATCTTATGTTCATCGAACTTCAGAGGTTGTTTTAATCAAGCCATTTCACGTGAATGCACTACATCTATCATTAGAGAGGTTCCATGTGATGATTCTATAATTTCTCCATTTAGTGATTGTGTAAAATTCTTCCTCCATACCCTCAGGATATTAACTTTTAATATCCTATTAAAGAATCAGTTTTCATTCTAGGGTTCAATACCAACTAATTCTAGGTTAATATTTATCAATAATATTGCTGAAGCAAATTTTAATTTCCAAAGAAGCCTTTGGTCATTTTTCTGTAGAAAAAGTCATCCAGCTAAATGAAACCGTAGTCATTTTCAATTTGATCTGGACAGTGAAAAAATTATTAATGCATGTCATAAGAACATTTGTATAAAATTTATTTTAATGAGCTACTATCTCAGAAGTATTTATAGTTGTTCAGTTTCAACAAGCAGCAAAAATCATCATGCCAGGTCTTCACAGGTTTCAGAATTGATGACACTGCCTTTCAGGGCTGCATCTACTCAAAGTACTGAATAGAGGTATTCACTTCTGTATGAACAGTGGCTTAGAAATGAGAAATAATAGGATACTCTTGTGGTTTCATAACATCAATGATTGCTATAAGGTAGAAGAAATAGAACATTTTAAGCATCTAGTCTGCAGTGCCATCTTCTGTGCTTTAATGCAACATAACTATTGATTTCCATTTCCCCTTTTTAATAAATTATTACTATCTGTGGCAAGTCACCTTCTGTCAGTGTTAATCCTGGTTTGGGGTTTTAGTTTCAGATAATGTCTTTAGATTTCTGTGTCATTAGTAGCAACAAGTATGCTGCAAGTTGACTTCTGTGTGATTCAATGTAGTACAGGCTATACTATTCCACAAAAATCATGTGGATGGTCTGATCTCTGACTAAAATCTTCCATGCGGTTCAACACGCTCCTCTTGAAATCAGCCCATTATTTCACCAGTTTTGGTGGGTTGCAGTAGTTAATGGTGTACAAGCATCCCACCCCACATGGGCAGTTCATCCTATCACAAATCCTGTATGGAGGCCTCTCTACTGAAGTGTTAATTCTCCATTAGGGTGCTAACATTACCCTGGAATTGTAAATTCACAATATTTCACAGCAGTATTCAGCAACGAGTAGAGTCAGATGCTGTATATAGGCTAGAATTGTGCCTTTCGTGACTATTTTCCCTTCCACAAGTTAGTACCTAAGCTACTCCAATAAAAGTGAAAATTCACTGAGAAGTATGGATGCTCAGCCATAAAAGACAAAACAAAACTCTATTTTGAAAGAGAGTGAAGCACTCAGAAAGGAAAGGGGAAATCCAGGAACATGCAATGGATCCTGGGTTTGAAAGCAAAGTCCTGATCTTGGCAGCAGGAAAAATATAGGACTTTCATATTTTGCCTTGGTTCTAAATATGTTTGAA
The DNA here is from genome assembly GCA_013398075.1 of Notiomystis cincta. Lineage (NCBI taxonomy): Eukaryota > Metazoa > Chordata > Aves > Passeriformes > Notiomystidae > Notiomystis > Notiomystis cincta. The sequence goes on from VZRX01020658.1 coordinate 3,155, forward strand.
GATGTACATGATGAGGAAATTCCTTCCATGATCTGATTTTAGACATTTTCAGCACTAAGAGAAGTCAGATGGGCATAATGGAGAGCAAAGTACTCGACCCAGATGCCTAATTTTCAGCTCTGTGCAACAAATATGGAAACAAATTTGGACTCGACAACTGTGTTTGGAAGTGACTATTATGGACTCCACATAAGAATGGATACACCATAAGGGAATTATAAGTACTCAGTGATGAAGAAGAAATTTGATATAACTGGCATTGTCACAATTTGTTGAGGTGCATCACATAAATGGCACTTGAAACTCATACAATTTGTATTATAATGGTATAATGGATAATGGGATCATAGAAGCTGCACTCTCCATTAAAAGTACTGTTATCTGTTTAAGTTTTATTGGTGATTCAAAACCCAGGGATCATGTGGGCACATAGATCAATGTTCTACTTAACATATCTTACAAAGAGAACCTGCCACTGACTTAACTGGCCTCTAAATTATGAGAAAGTGTTTCTTCCTAAGTATCTGCTGATTACGTGCAAGAAAAATCAAGCTGTTACAGGAACCTGAACTTGAGAAATGCAGACGGGTGGTAAAACTTCTAAACCATCCCTGGAAATATACATGATGATTTTATAATGCACAAGGAATTACAGAAAAAGAAAATTAAGACAATTTTGGACTTAATTCTGCCAGATAAAGCAGAATAACCATGGTATTGGGAGTTAGCAGTTGCCTAGAAACTGAGGCTCACGACCTCATATTCTCTAAGATCAAACACTGCCCCAAACATAGTTAAATAAAGAAAATGCATAATACTCCGAACTGGTTTATATTCAAAATTTGAAGACACTGATGAAAATACTGATTAGAAGGAAAAATGCTAACAGGCAAAGACATGAATAAAAACCTCTGGAGTTTCCAAGTGTCACCGCTAAGAATGGGAATTACCTTAGCTAGAATCTTGTCTTCATTCACTGGCAAGAACAAAATCACAACATTTTAAGGAAAATATGTGGGAAAAAAGTGAAATCATTAATTAAATAGGAGCTATGAATTGCCAAAAGTAGTTTAGAGCAGCAGTTATTCAGACTATCAAACTATAAAGACATTCTAAAAAAATATTGAAAGTGTATTTGGAACAAAATTAATTTTAGAAAGGTCTATTAACAAATGCAGATTGTAAAATTGTCAATGATGACATGGAAAGAACAGAAGTTTTTAATAAATACTGTGCCTCTATATTTGGAAAGAAGCAGAGTGCTGCATTCATACCATATGAGGACAGGGAGGCAATTTCTAGGCTATTAATAAGCCTTAGGAAGAAGTTAGACAACATTTACTTAGGATAAACATTTTTTAATCAGGAGGCCTAAAACATTTGCAACACAGAGTCATAAAAATGCTGGTTAAGAAAATTTGTGGCTCATTGATATTAAATTATAATAAAGATTGTATATGTATATATATTCATACCTACATTCAAAAAATACGAGGAAGCCTCAAAATAGCTAAGACAATGCCAATATAACAATTAATAAAGAAGAGTGATAAAACTAAAACCTGGTTAATTGGCTGGTCTTAAGTCTCAGCAGAAATCCTAAAATATCTGACCGAGTATTTAACAAATTAAACTGACTGTGTGAAAAAATATACCTCTTTCCAATTTATCCAGCTTTGCTAGTATTAAAATTTTGGTTGATAAAGGCCATGTGCAGAGATCACATCCTCACTTATCCCTAACTGCCAGTGAGTCGATAATGCCCCACCTCAACGCGCTCCAGGACCGGAGTTGCACAATGTACCTGTACAGCCCCACAGCCATGCTGACCAGCCTCCCTCTCAGCAAGACTAACCAGCCAAGGCTAGACTAACCAGCACCACTCTGCTTTTTATCCCTGAAGCCAGCTTGTTCAGTGCTGGGTTAAGGAGGTCCTTACCCCATCACACCACATTAGCGCTCACTTAGATTTTGTAGCCATTTTGGAGTGTAGGTAGTTCAGTCAAAATATTAACATGGTGCAAAGCAACACCAGTAACACCTGCTAAATTAATTAATAATTCATTTATTCAGCATTAGTTGTTGACAAGTGTCAGCACACAGTTGCTGGCAAGAAATAGTCATCAAAGGTTTTTGTTTCTCCAAGGCTCCACCTGGAGTGTGGAGGACATTAATGATCCTCTTTAATAAAGGTCTCAAAGACACTGTGAAATATTTGGCTATAAAGATACATTGAAAATTTCCATATATTTTTTCAAATTTCAATAAATGAAATGGGCAGGATGCTAAAGTTAAAGCTAATTGAATTTCTTAGGGAATTGCCTTTAAAACTCTTTTTTTTTTTTAATAGATATCAAAAGCAGTAGGGAAAAGAACTCACACTTATAGAATAAGGGGCTCCAACCTGGTATCTAGTGAGACAGAAAATATTTGAGATTAACAATCCAATGTAAATTCCTCTTAAAATGTTATCATAAATAGATGACATGACTCATGAAAAACGGAAATTTTTCTTCTGTGAGTGAGTTATTTTAACTTTGCAAACACAGTGTGTAGAATAAATTGGTAGTAAATACAATTAGTGGATGAGATAATCTCATGTTCCTAATCAAAGGATTTTTAAAGTCAAAGAGTGTTCAAAAAAGCTATGATTTTTTTTTTGAGAACTGCAGAAATAGTCATCTATTGGAAGATTCAAGGAAAGAAGATTGAGAAAATACTTGAGGAAGTACCTTTAGAAGGCAATTATGAATGTTACCAGGCTCTTAATTGTAACAAAGAAAGGTAATTGGTGTTGTAAAATTAAGTCAGACAAATTGAAATTTGAGGTTGGAGAGTGGATGATAAAAATTAGGATGGATAACAAGCAGACCATTGAGATGGATTTTTTAATACTTTTTCTAATATTTTCAATTAAATATCTGATGCCATTCTAAATTTAAAAAAAATAAATAAAAAGAAAGCAAACTACAAAACCCAAACAAATTATGTGAGGAAAACTGCCAGTAGCAGTTCAAAATACTTGATCTGATGGCTCACTCTGGCCTTAAATCTTTGCAAGCACATGAAATTATTCACTGATTCTCAGGGCTTACATAACAGCAACCATCAGTAAAAAGCTTTCTTTCCAGCTGGCTAAAAGAGTATTTCCTGGAAGGCAGTGACCTGGCCTCGGTTATTCATGCTTTTGTCATTTCTCATTTAGACTGCAGTGATTCAGCGCTCAATATAAATGGTCATACTGTTTCAGTGCTTACAGAAATTCAGCTGCTAAAGGAGCCTACAGCTCATTTCAGCAGTGCAGTCCACTGGAAACATATCAGATATACCTGCCAGGCTTTTTCTTACCTTGCCATAGACTACCTAAAGAAGCTCAAGGTCCTGATTCCTCTCCTTAGGATACACCATAGCTGAAGCTCAGGAATGAAAAGATCTTCATAAAGTTTTATGATGAAAACCAGTTTTCTCTAATGTAATGGGCTCCCTACCCTTTGCCCATAACTATAACTGACATTTTATGGGCCAGGCTAAGCTGCTTCTGTACATGCTCCTACCCTGTAAAGACTGCAGCCCATTGTGATTCACCTTATTATTATGTTTGGATATTGTTGTATTTACATTTGTAGAATGGCTTAATCTGGAAGATACCTGAGGTCATCTAGTGCATCTTCCAAGTCAAAGCTTATCTAGGTTCAAATTTAGGTCCATTGCTCAGCTCTTGTCCAGTCAAATTTTGTGTCTCTCCAAGGACAAATATTGTAAAACCTTTCTGTGCTACCTAGTTGAGTCTTTGATCACTCACAGTGATTTTTTCTTATCACTAGATAGTACTTACCTTTTTGCAATTTTTAACTGCTGAGTCTCATCCTTTCATTGTAAAAGCCTCTGAGAAATTTGACTCCACCTTCTCTGTACCCACCCAACTAATTTAGCTAAACACAGCACAGTTACATTTTCCCCATAGCCTTCTCTAAATGGGTCAAACCCAGCCTCCTCATCCTCTTGCTCCTTCAGCATCTAATGACAGGCAGCCCCAAACTAGACAAAGCAATTCAGGTGCAACCTCATAAATGCTGGATAGATAACAGAGAATAATCACCTTCCTGGACTGGCTGGCTTTGTTCTCTCTAGTGCAGCCCATATACTGCCAGCCTTAAGTTCTACAATGCTCACTCTTGACCTATATTTTACTTCTTGCCCACAGCTCCTTTTCTGTGAAGTTTCTTGATCTAATATATCCCATCTGATCTGGGGTATCCCTCTCATACCTGGTCACAATTTATTATGCAGGCAATTCTGTGTCAGAGCCAAGTTTTCTTGAGAAGGGAGTAACCCAAGATGAAGACATTTAGGGCCAAAGTCTAGGCTTTTATAAACCTAACTGCTTTAGTCAGCATGTGAAGCAGAAGCCTCAAATTATTCATTGCATCAATAAGGAACTTGAATGCTAAGAGAGAATCAAAAAGCCCTCAAAACACCTCCTCACTAAAAAACTTCCTTTTTCTTCCCCTTTCCACTAAAAAAAATTACTTAACAAAACAAGACACTGAACACACTTTCCCTGGTGGAGAGAGAATGTAAAAATAAACTGCTCAGAACAGATGTTCAAAGGCTGACAGCCATGTTTTTCATTGCACTGGAAAATATATGAATAGTTTAGTGCTGAGCCCAGAGTAACAAAGAAAATGAGAAGGAAAGAGAATTCTTGCTACTTACCTTTTTTTTTTCCCCTGTTTGGCAAATTATGTTATTACGAAGCTATAAAAGCATGATGATCATTATGACAAATGATCTAAATATGACTAATGTTATCATCCAGATTATGAAAAAAGCTTTTTCTCAGAGTGTTACAGTTAAGGGCAAAAAGCACAACAGGATCTGTCATTCTGAGTAAAACAATCCATAAAACCTCATTCAGTAATTTCCATGTTCAGTGCCAGCTATATGCAACTTGAATTAGCATGTGTGTTTGGACATATGCCACCTTACTTGACAACATGAAGAAAGAAAAAATCTACATGTCCATTGGCAAGCTGCCCTGATAGTTAAGCACATTCTTGATTTAAAAATATGCACATTATTTTCACCCTAAATTACTTTACCTTTAATTTTCATCTGTTTAGAGTACATTTTACTGTCTGTGACTGCAGGGTCAAACAGTCTCCTACTAAGCGATACCCTATCCTTGTGGAGGCACTTTGTATTTGTAATTAATTGCCTCTTAAATACCTCTTGTGCAAGCTAAATAAATGGAGGAATTTTTACCATAAAATATTTTGTAAGTCTTTTATTGAAAACATGTATTGCCTTTTAAAAATATATTTTCTTTACAGCAATTAACTGAAAGCAGGATATAACAGCAATATATTATAGTCATCAATATTTTGCTTAGCTCCTGTTATTTTACCACCTCAGGACCCTTAGTTAAAACTTTCTCATTATGCATCCAAGAATGATACTGGCAAAAATAGCAAAATTAACAAAAAAAATAATCACACACACCCCAAACCCAAACAAAAATCCCAACCAACCAACCAACCAACCCCCAACCAACAAACCAACCAGCAAAAAAAAACCAGTTCTAGAATGCTGCTAGAGTTGTCATGTTCTCCAGACTCACAGAAAAACATGCATATACACCACCCCCTTAGGGGATTACAGCATACCTTCACTCACATGCTCCAGCTGAACTTCACTGTGCTGTAGAAGTCACCAATACTTTTAATTTTGGGGAGATCAAGAAATGGAGATATTCTCTATATCCTTGTTATATTTGCCCCCAGCATCTGGACTGAGACCCTTCTGACAGTGACCAAAAGTGTCAACACATTGTTCACGTTGTTAAAATTTTGACAATCACAGAATGCTTTGAGCTGGGAGGGACCTTAGAGATGACTTACTTCCACTTCTTTGCTGTGGGCAGGGACACCTTCCACTAGACCAAGTTGCTCAGAGCCCCATCCAGCCTGACCTTGAACACTTTCAGAGAATGGGACATCCACAGCCTCTCTGGGCAACCTGTGCCAGTGCCTCACCACCTCACTGTAAAGAATTTCATTCTAGTATCTAATCTAAACCTACCCTCTCTCAGTTTGAAGCCATTTCCCTGGTCTTGGCACTACATGCCCATGTAAATAGTGTCTCTCCATCTTTGTTGCAGCCTTCTTTTCAGGTGTTACCTATGGATGAGGCAGGCCTAGGGATGCTGCCAACAGACATCATGGAGTTAAACAGGAACACAGCAGGCATAAAAACAACCATGGAGCCACACTCAGATAGATCTGGTATTTCTTGACATTAGTGGGAACATTTCCATTGGCTTCAGTGAGCACAGAATTGCCAAAAACCAATAGATTTTTTGTGGTTGTTTTTGCATTTCAACAAGCTGGATTTAAATTCATTAACATTCCAAATGAGATCAATAATGAATAGTTCAGTAATAATTACCAGGACTCCACAGAAAACTCTATAAATTATGTCATGAGCTATACACTGCATGTGCCAATTTTCCATAAACAAGGGATTATTGCACTCTCTGTTTTCTAACAATAAGCACGTTTGGTAATTGTGACTAGAACTATATATTATTCATCTGAATTTAAAACTGCTCATTTATCCCTTTGCCAAAATTTTCCTTCCATTCCAATAACAGGTCTGTAAGAAACAGATTCAACTGAGCTCCAAGACAAAGATGTTCTCCTGAACATCTGAATTTGAGCTGCAAATTCATGCTCGAATAAATTTGCTGGGGCTAAATGTGACCTACCAATACCTTAATCAAGTTACTGCAAGACAACTGGGCTTTAGTCTAGAACAATTTTTTTGCATGTCCCATAGTGCTGTACTGTTTTTCCTAAGGTTCAAGCTCCTAAAGTAAAGTGACTATCTAAAAATCCCCTTTAAATAAATAAAAATAAATAAATTCTTTGACTTCCTGGTCATGGACAGTGCTTCAAACCTGAGGGTACAGAAGGCCATGGTAAAGACTTTTATTTTAAAAATTGCTTTTTAATCCCATTGCATTAATGCATAATCCCTGGTTACAATACTTGTCTGCTGTAGATCAAAATCAATGGTTAAGTCAGAAATCAGAACTGAAGAGATTTTTTGAAAGATACTTTTAAACTGTGTAGAAAAATTGCCAGTTGTGAATATATTGGTGCATTTTACTTGGTGAACACTTGATTCTCAGCAGTTAGTAAAACAAGGAAAGAATTTACTGTTAAGCAAAATTAAAAAATCATGTTTACAGAAGTTATAACTGCATTTCCAAATTGATTACATGGAACTATAAGTTTTACTGTAGTCAAAATTTAAACTGGTGGTTGGAGTCTAAATGTAGAAGATTATTCAACATATTCCCTCATAAATTAGCCTTAAAAATTCATATGCTGACCAATTGTTTTATTATCCAATACCATGGAGCTGAAAACTGAAAGGACTCATTCAGGTAATTTAATCCAGACATGTTTTGCAAGTACCAATCTTAACTGTGTAATCCCAGCCATGATTTTACTATTTTGAACCCAATGTTTACCTTCTGTGCACTACTCCAAATGGAAATCTGCTTCAAATGAGCATTCATTTGGACAGAAAATAGGGAAAAATTTCTTATAATTTTCACCTTGTATGAAAATTATGTTTATGGCCACTATCTGAGCTTACTCATTCTTACACCACTAGTATTCTTCACTAAAAATACATATTTTACTTCTCTGATATGCATTATTTTCAGACAAACCTCTTCTGAAGTTAAACCAGCCAAGCTCCTTTAATCTTTTTTTTTCTTAAACTGAATTCTGAAATTCCTTGGTCATCCCAGTATCACTTATCTGCATGGTCACTGAATGCAACTTTCCTGATGTAACGATCAGAAGCATTTAATTTAAATTAACGAATTAATTTCACTGAGATGGCCACATCTCTGTGTGAAGGACCTTAGCTGATGTGGCATGGCTCATTTCTGCACAGGCAAGCATTCCCCTGGCTTTCAGCACTGTCCTGAGAATCATTCCCAGCCCACATCATTCCCTGAGCTGTGCTCAGGCACTGCCTGGAAAGTGCTAATTGGCCTAAACCAAAACCAGGCCAGGGCTGTACTTGCAGTTTAAAGTAGGGACAACCGTGCACCACTGATTGGCCCATGTCTTGAGCCTGTTTCATTTATTTGCATAATTGCAGTATATGATGAATACTACACTGGTACTAATGCTTCTCAGTTTTTCCAGGAATTCCTTTTCCCAGCATATCCTAGATCTCAGTTTACAAGCCTGACCCTCACAGATCACTGGAGTCAGCTGCTGTACTTGCATTTTTCTCCATCTGACAACAATAATCTTCCAGGATTTTACCAAGGCAGGACATTTGGAGTTGTCTAACTCTGACATTTACAATTTTGTTCAGTTCTCCAAGGGGTCTTCAAGATTTTCAAGACTGAAAATATTACCTCTCTACACTATGAGCTAGTAAATCAGACTTAAAAAATATAATGGAGCAAGGAAAGTAACAGCATGATATAGCGAAAAAGGGGAGTTTCATACAGAAGATTACAGTATTTACTTGCCAAGAGAGTGCACGAGTTACCAAAATAAACATAAACATTGGGGTTTTTTCAGGTACTGCTATTCACTGATAGTCATATGACAATAACTTCCCTCCATTTCCTCAATCTCATTCCAAGGTTGCATCTGTTAATAGAACACCCTGAGAGGTTTCATGTGAATCTCTTAAAACAATACCCAGAGAAATTTCGTGTGCATTGTATGACATTAAAATCTCAGTCTACGCTTGTTTATTTGGAGCTTTCATTTGGAGACTACATGTGAACACTCATATTCTTCATCCCCAGGAAGTATATAACCAAGTCAGCTTTACTACTGCCTTCACTCAAATCTTTGATAAAAACCCCAAAGCATTCTGGTCAAATGCAAATGCAATACAAATAAAAGCAACACAGACTTTGACTTTTTATTTCTTAAATGTCTTATCTCTTAGCCACCAGAGGAAGCTTATTGAGGCTATGAATAGTTGAAATAAGTGATTGATAATGAAGAGGGGGAAAAGTTAATTAAAGATTTAAAATGAGAATTTTGATACCCTATGTGTTCAAACAAAGTGCCTTTCTTAGATCCTACAAAGCCTTACCCGTATGCTAATTTCATGGAAATGAGGTTTATTATACTCTGTGGATTTTTCATTAAACAAGCAGAGACATAACCATATATACTCTTCTCTCCCTACCCCAAGCTCTCACACATTCTGTGAAAGGTGTGATAGCTACTTTCTTTTTATCAGTTTTCATCCCTTGTCAAACCACCTTTGTTGAATCAACATAAAAGAGACCGTTCCACAAACTCTACAAGTTGGATCCCCAGCCTGCCTGAACTCAGCATTTCTTATGATCCACCCCAGCTCTGCTCATTTCTGCTGGCCTGTAAATTACAAACTTTCCACACACAAACCGCTTGTTTGGAACGGGGTCTGGCTCAGCCTAACTATCAAACCATGCCAGGCACGGGACTGAGACCTCAATATTGCATTCAAAACAATCCAACTCCCAAAGCTGCTATTTTGGACATATCTCCAGCCTGTATCCACGCTTCAGAGTCAGAAGATTTTGTCAGATCTTTTTTGGACTCTTCCTGAAGAAATTGCCTTCTCTTTCCTCCTTCAGAGGCTTCCACCAGTGCATCCGCCAGGACAGGGATATGCAGACTTTTCTCTTTTTTTCCCCCTCCTAACCACAGCCCTTTTAACAGCTTATATCACATTCTGTATTTATTCACGTAGTCAGTTCACTAAAGGGGTAAAAGAGTCAGCTCAGGTTTTAGTTGTCAGCAATAAACACCACCTCAAGCCCACCCACAGACCTCAGAAAATTAAATTAAACTACCTGGAAAGTTCTTTCAGACTTAATGGTGATTGCAATTGCTTGGGCAACACCTTCATGCTATTTTCTGAAGCAGCCTTCTATTCATAGCTACTCATAATACTATGTCTCTGAACATACTTTACAGCTGAAAGCAAAAAAAGCTGCTCAAATTTTCCAGTCTTCTCTGCTGCATTTACTCTCTCCAATCTTTGCACAAAAGATTAATAGTCTAGTTGACTTTTCTACACTTGCTTGGTCGTCCAACATCTAGATTTCACCAACATCACAGAAAAGGTTAAATTCTGAATATCCAGCATCAATGTCACACAACAAAATTACATAGCTGAAAGCATATTTCTTTAGCAAAATAAAATCATTGTAAAAATTTTAATTTTAAACAGAGAGAAGTGTGGAAAAACAGTTCTGATGTGGACATTCTGCATGGCTAAAGAAGGCTAGAGGAACATTTCTGCTACTTAATATTTGTTCAGCCATGTTAGAGGCTGACAGTTTCTTTTGACATCTGAGGAAGTCATTCCACTTGTTCCGGCCACAGGTCTATAAAGATAAATATTTCTTTCATATTATGTATATTTTTTGTTTTCCTTATTTTACCAACAGGTATAGCAGGGCATAAAGGACTCAATTATATTTTTCAGTTATACATAGTATGGTGTGTATATATATATATGATATAATTATCCTAAATGTAACTTAATATCTATATATGCCATTTGAAGTGTCTTGCATATCCTCCAGCTGCTGGTTGAGAAGCATTTTCTGGTGTCATCTATGCTTCTGCCATATGTGCAGAGCCCATATGTATTTTCTATATCCCAAGACTTCTGAAGAAACCTAGACATTCATGTTTAGGCACCCTAATCAAGCTCAAAGTGTTATAATATAGGCAGATAACTCTTCTGGAGAATGCTTTGGCTAAAAATTCTCATTAAACAACAACATGCTGGTTCTTTCCACCAAACTCAGGCTCTCTAAAAATTATATAAAGAATGCAAATTACAGGAATTCAATCACTCAATATTAGATATTTTCCTCCTCTTTTTTGTGCTCTTTGTTGGATATTTTACAAATAAGGGATTTGATTTTTCTATTCAGGTAATGTGTTGAATTTCAGAGGAGTTTTTTGGTCTCAACGCCTCTCAGAGATCCTGCAGTGATGTCCTAGTAGGTGTCTTGGAAATTTTTCTAACCTAGGCATTTAGTATGTTGCTATATGTGAACTGATGAAGTATGTGGTTCTTTCCAGTGGTATTCTTACTAAAGAAATCCCATGTGGGTTTTTTTTTATTATATTCATAACAAATAAAGATTTTAAAACAAATGTTGTTCAGTTTTGTTTGCTCTGAATCTTAAAAGATTCTCCCTACACACCTCTTGAGGCATGGAAGGCGGAAGCTGTAGCACTGTAAGCAAAGAAATTATCAACAGTAAGAATGAAATGTGAGACCTCAGGATCCAAACACACCTATTTCTATCGACAGTGCAAAGGGGCTCTATTCCACAGCAAGGGGCTATGGCAAAGTCATCAGCTTCTCTTTGCACAAAAGAGAAATACAATGTTCCATTCAAATAATTTTAAAAAAAAGGCTTCATTGTTTACTGCTGAAGTGCACTTATTTTAATCTCATTTCTTAGAATCAAAAAATGTGACTACTGTTAGTAGCATTACAATAAAAGCTTTACATATTCTACTGAGTTCAGGAATTTCCTTTGTAAGTATATTGATTTAAATTACAGTAGGATGCATAGAAAACTAATTAGGAAGCAACACTTGGCTTCCCAGAACAAATACTTATGCCAGCTCTTCAAAAATAATAGGCAAAATTATTAACCTCAAGTACCTGGCACCCCATCTACTAATAAGATATATGTTTATTTTTCCAAGTTCAGAACTTGAAAACATAAAGGCTAATGAGTAGTTAAAGAACTCCTGAGAAGAAAAGATAGGATTCTCCTCAGAATAGGGCTAGGGAAACAGACTGAGAGGTTAAGTAGAGGAAGAAAGAAACAGATTCTATAGAAAAAGTCTAAGATGCTGGTGCCTTTCCAGAACAAGGGCACAGCAAGCTGTAGGGAAAAGCTTCATATGAATATATGCCACATTTACTGGTTTGAATGCTTAATGTTTTCTTTGATGCTTTACTTCTAAATAAATTAGACTTCTAGAAGGTTTTCAGACAGCTTTTTGCGTGAACCGCACTTTGAGGGAGCTGATTCTGCCCAACTATTTTGCTCTAGTGAGATCCTACCTGAAATTCTGAGTGCAGCTCTGGAGTTCCCAGTACAGGAAGGACCTTGTTGTTGGAGTAAGTCCAGAGGAGGCCACCAAGTTGATTAGAGGGATGCAGCACCTCTCCTGTGAGGAAAGGCTGGGAGAGTTGGGGTTGTTGAGCCCAGAGAGGAGAAGACTTTGGTGTGATAGCAGTGTAATTGCAGCCTTCCAGTACCTGGAGAGAACCTACAAGAAGGATGGAGAGGAACATTTTACAAGGGCACATAGTGACAGGACAAGGGAGAGTAGATTCAAACTGAAAGAGAGGAGGTTTAGATTAGATATAAGGGAAAAATTATTTACTGTGAGGGTGGTGAGGCACTGGCACAGGTTGCCCAGAGAAGCTGTGGATGGCCCATCCCTGAAGGTGTTCAAGGCCATCTTGGATGGGTCTAGTGAAAGAGGGATTGGAACAAGATGACTTTTAAGGTTCCTCCCAACCAGATCATTCTACGATTCTTTGATATATTACCTTTGCACACTGCAGGGAAAAAGGAATGTCAGGGTCCCATCCTATCTGAGAGCCAGTCTCTGCCTGGGAGAACTGCAAGCCAGGCTACAGTGAATGACCCAAAAAGGACTACATTCATTCAGACTACAGGAGCCACAGGATCCTAGGATACTACTGCTTTGGCAAAATAAGGAAAAAATCCCAAAATTCTGTGTTTTGTTTTACCTAATACTTTACATTCTAACAGTCCTCATCTTTACTTTTCCTAATATAACCTCTTTCAGAAATAATTCTCAAGAGCAAATTTTCTTTTTCCTGTTAATAAGGCAACTCTTTCTTCCTTGTATCATCCAGCTCTTCCTCTGCTTGTGGATCACCTTTAGCTGTGTTTTGACCCATTTTGGTCTGAGTGGAACTGTGCTACTGTTCTAAGACAATGCATGAAGAGGATGTGACAGCTTTATGACTTGGGTGATAGCACAGTGAGCATTACAAAAAGGGCACATTACAGAAAGGGCAATTACTGTAGTCTTTGTGATGTTATTTACAGTACTTACTTTGCTAACATGAGCAGCATTGTAAAAATGTTAGTTGTTAACACTGCTAAAACATAATGCCAGAGTTTCCTGCAGCACAAGAGGCTGGTATGCTGATAAATGACACTGCATGAAATGGTGGCCATGAAAAGCAAATTCACAGTGAATCACCCTCAACACCAGATTGGAGTAAGAGCATTGCAAAGCTGATTTGTGGGTTGATGTTGCCATTTAATGTGGTTTCCATCAAACTGTTCATAAAATTCATAGCTGCAGCTAACCTCCATTACTGTGTCCTTGCACATTCTTCTTGAAAATAACTTGTTTATGAAGCTTCAGCAATGCAGAAGGACATTGTATGATCTGAAGGAAATGGAGGAGTTTCATGTAAACATTGCCACAAAGGAATGGCCAAAAGACACATTCCGTTTATGGGTTTCAAATTCCTCCTTGGACGTCATGATTCTGTCCAACAGTCTTTGTAATTATCCCTACATGTGTGTTGAGGCTGGTCTACAGGCAGATGCAGGTCCACAGCCCACAGATATCTATGCAGACATCTAATTTGTGACTCTGAATCTGGAGCTGAGCTCTACCCACTGTCACTTCAGCAAGTCTCCATTATCCTCACAGACCAATGGTATGATCCTGAAGAAACATGAGCACTGCTCAAGGTCCATGGAGGTGTCCAGAATGTTACTGCATCCAGCTCCTTGGAGAATCCTTGATTTAGATGCCAGATAGATTTAGCACCTAATCAATTATCCATTGACATCAAAACAATTTTGTTGAAAACAGTCTATTTTTGTTTGTAAATTGATGATTTCATGTAATGTTTTCCCGTGATGATAAATCTCACCAATGTCATGGTCAGCTTTGCATGATTAAATGTTCCATGTCTCCAGCTCTTTTATGTGACTTAGATTCATGATGAGAAAATATCAATGTCATAAGTATAGAAAGTATGACAGTAAGATAGAAAATCAACCTATCTATTGAAATTTGGAGAGGTAATTTTTGTTTTGCCTGTTTACAGTAATCTCTTTTCATTTTGCTATAGTTTTTTTGTTGTTTTGTGGGGTTTAGGGGGTTTTGGTTTGGTTTTGATTTTTTTTTTTTTTACTGTGGAGTGTACATAATTTATACAGAAAATACTGCAATTTTTAAGCTGGGGAAAAAAAGAAGATTCAAATTTATTTTTAAAATATTACTGTAGCAAAGTTAAGGCATATATCCTTTGATGCCAGAATCAGGGAAATATTTGCAAAAGAAGCATATATTGTCTATATGTACACTTCAGCAGTTTGTGGTTCATGATTCAAGAACAGATTTATACCATAGATTTAGTACGTGGAGGAGAGTTTTTAACAGCCCAAGAGCAACTTAAACCTTCTTCTGATTTTCCACAGTAAAGAACTTCAAATCTTTTTCAGATCAGATTGTACAACTTTTCTAAAGAAAAATCCAACTGGAAAGTGTAGTTGCCTTAAAGCTGAATAGGATTTTAACAAAGCAAGCCCTGGAAAGACTGTGTCCACTATGATATTGTCAACTATAGATCATGCAGTCAGTAGCTCTCTAATACGTCAATTCTGAAAATCTCAGTATTTTTTCCATGTTGGGTAAAAGCAAAAATTAAATATTACTTGTGATGTTAGTACTCAATGAGAATTGATTATAATGGTGAAATTACAATATATATTCATAAATATTCTAGGCTTAGTCAGGCAGGAAAGTATTTGGAATGTTTCAATGAGATCCAAGCTTGCATTTCCCCGGCTAAACTGCTCAGCCTATTAGCTTGAAAAGGCAAAATACAAAGGGCAAGATTTTCACGACTGCTTATGGAACTGAGAGAGTCACTTTGCGTTTCCTTAAAAGGGGCTTGATTTTCATAAAATACAGAGAACCATCTCAAGCTAAGCACCCCAAGCTAAACCAGCTAAATTTACAAGTCATTTTTGCCTGTCTCCAGGAAGCGGTATATTTAAATTCAGTTTCATGAAAAGAAAATATCAAAGAGACAAATCCAATTTGATCATGAGAATCAAGTCCTACGAACTTTAATTATTGATAAAACAGATCAAACCCAGGAAGGATGCAAATGCTGCTGACATCTCTCACTTTCATTCCTTGTTTGGGCTACCAGGAAAGGAGCCTGAAGTAGCTTGCAACATCACGTTGCATTCTGAAACTGAAAACAAACAACAGCCTCTGCTCCGCAAAGTCCTCACCCGCAGCCAGAACGACAACAGCTAATTGGATTAAGAAATGGATTATGACACCCAGCATAGTTTGAATTGGTTAATTGGATTAAAATAGATTGAACTGGCCATTTGGATTAAGGCATAATCAAACTTCTCCACAGACAAAAGATCTGAGCAGCATGTTAAGGGGAAAAAAAAGAAAGAGAGAGAGAAAAAAAGATAAGGGACAAGAAATGCTTGTTAAAGGGGGGTATGCTACTCTTCTCTTCCTAGCTATTTTTAATGAAGGGCACATTATCTTCTTGCCTAGCAGCTGAAATAACATTGTGTAATGGAAATGAGCTCAGCAAAAGGGCTGTAGTCATTATAAAAGATAAAAATCCCTAGAAGTCTGTTTAAATGTTAATAAATATAAAAGGATAAAAGAAGAAATTAAACATTTCAATACAATGTTACCCCCTATGCAAAACTTCCCACTCTGCATTCCCTCCCCACCACATTATTGATTTTTAAATTACATTGTCTTTTTATTTCTTTTCTCTAAATCTGTCACTGTAAGAACTGACACAAAATCTAATCAAACCATAAGGAAACCATCAATTTTATCTAGTTATTCAGATGGTTGGTGAATAACATCACAGCCCCTGGTCCTGTTCATAGTAATGAAATCAAGTCCTGACTTGTTCTTTCTTAGTTTAAAGGTTTTGCTTTGGAAGAACTACACTGCTGAAGGGAACACCTCTTTGGGAGTGTTGTGGCACAGTGTAAGAGTACAGACTGTCACAAGCCATTGATCAAAATGCTCCTGTATCTCTCACTGACAGATCTCCATAGAGAGCTACCTGCTTTTTAATGCCTTCTCATTTACGTGCAAGCCTCGCAAAATTTTTTGTCAGAAGTTTGTAGAGCAAGAGACACCATTCTATCAGTGCCATCCCACAGAATATCACATGGGCACACACAAGAAAATTAGCTGGTGCAAAGACCCTTAAGCCATTGCCACTAAAAATGGGCTTCAAATCAAGAGCTGCAAGCCAGAGACTGCAGAAAGCCCATGGTGCTGGCAACCTCTGCTTAACTTCTGAGCCCTTCAGGAGAGCCACAGGCTTGCAGTGGCTCCAGCAGTGTTGAGGGTCTGCATTATTATCCAGCTCTCCATTTCAAAGCCAGTGGTAGCTTACACTGGTGGGAGAAAGGGACAGGGAAAGACATGAGGGAAAAAAAAGTGAGGGAGACAATCAGGTAGAGCACAGCAGTGGCTGGGGTCCTCTTTAGCTTTCCCCTATAGTCCCCATGGCCAATGAAAGCAGCTGGGAAATGAGTCTTTGCACTTCCAGCTCATGCTGTCCTCTGCCAAGCAAGAGAGGACAGTTGTTTCTTTTCAGGTCTTCTGGCCCAGAGCTCAATCACTCTGGCATTGCTCAAGTGAACTAAATGCACCCTTCAGTAAACAACAGTAGTGAAAGGGTTGTGAAAACAGATGATGCTTGAGGTCAGAGATGGAGTTAAATGTCATAGAAGTTTAGGACTATGTGAGCAATTCTCCCAGCTGCAGTTTGCCAAAAAAGAATCTATATTCATCAGCAACATGATATGTTCTAACTTAGTGTGAAAATCCTACCTTCAACCTTAACCTTTGCAGAAGCCCCATCAAAACTCAAGTAACATTGCTGAATAATACATGACTTAAATTAGCAGATTACTGGAGACAAGAAATAGCCATAAACTTTAATAATAATTCAGTGTGAATTAAACTCTCCAGTCAGCTTGGTTCTACCCACATTTTCTTTTTCATCTTTTTTCTCTAGAAATGAACAGGAAATAAAGAAATCCTGGTAATTTATTAACATATGAAAAAAAGCTGAGGATGGGATGATATACATTCATTGAAAGACTCATTTCCTTCCATCATTGAGAAAATAAATTTCCTGGGTTTGGTTTGCTTTGGTTTGGTTTCAATCAGAGAGCACACTAGGGATATTTGCAAAATTATAGCAGGACTTTAATATCATATAGAAGATACCTGTACTGCCCTGTAAAAAACTATAGAACAAAGCTTTTTTTAAGTATTACAGATGTATAAGCAAAATGCTGTGCTTCATGATCTGGAGCAGGTCAGATCATGCCTTGAAAGCTATTTTTGCATGTAACCATCTTTGTCATATTTGTTGAACAGCCAGGACTGCTCTTCGGTATCAACATGATCATCACATGGAGGAGCACAGACCCTTTACAGAGAACTGTGGAAGGCTTATACATTCATCAAAAAAAAAAACAGAATCAACACACGTGGGCCTTTGGGTTCAACCATTACAATTACCTGCTGTTTACCATCACCTACAGCTTACTGCATGTTAGGGCAGATGTCCCACTGGCTCATCTATGTCAGCAAGTTTCTTAATGAGCTCAAGAGCTTAAAAGTTTTCCTGTGAGTCTGTGGCCAGGGAGAGCCTAAAGCTCAGAAACTCTGACCCAGCTGCACTCAGCTGAGCTGCTCTAGCTGGGCCCATCACAGCTGTGCCAACATCACCAAACTAAATGAGATAAGGTTCATCTATCAGCAGAGTGATTGCCAAGCCAGCACCCTAAGAAGTAATTCATAAAGCAATATCAGCTTTGACCCACCCTCTCTTGCCTTCTCTCCCCATCAGTGAACCTGCCTGTCAATCTGCACCTTCAAGGTGTCAGAAATATGCTTCTTTGTGCTGAAGTAACCAATTAAGTTTTATTGCTTTATTGATGCCACAGATCTAAAATGACTATGTAGAGCATCTGTCATAAAATGCTTGCTTAAGAATCCGTTGTTGGAGACATCAGTACTGCAGTAGAAAGATGAAAGGAAGATTTAAAACGCGTGATGTGGATATGTGTTAGAAGCTAATTACATGCAGTGGGAACAGATACAAGGATGGCTTGCCATCAGCTGTGGATTGAATCGAAGATGTGGTTATCAGTGCTAAAATGTTTTCATAAAACAATCTTATGTGCTGTTGAGCTAGTCATTTTTCTATCATGAATTGTTCCTTCTAGTGATTTTTTTTTAAGGAGATGAAAACTGAGTGCGGGTTTTCTCTCATACTGTATAGAGTGGAGTTCTTTTATGGGGAACTCACAAGTACACACAAAACATTAAATGCTGGCCCTGAACAGGGAAGCCTATTGTCAGGAGCTGTCTCTTATAGCAATGGCATTAATTTATAGAAATATAAAGAATAAATTCAGCATGAAGAATCTATGACCATATAAATCTGTCGTGCATCAGTTCAAATGAAAGCTGTTGAAAAGAACTGGACTGCCAGTATATTCATGTAACTGCCTGTGACAGAGAAAGTTTACAAAGGAAAAAAAGAAATGCTAGCAATAAAAATGGAAAGGTGTCTTTCTTCTACCATATCCTTTTATCCTTGATATATGCCCTGCTTCTGCATTTTTCATGTGAAAGCTTAAGAGAGAACTGAAATTCTTTTTAAAAGAAAGGAAGAGGAGAAGCAGTGCCTATTGCCTATCAGATATAGTCATGGAGGCAGTTGACTCCGATATACAGATTAGGGAATCTTTTATGCTTTGGCAGCACTGGCCCCTGCTTTGTTCTGTGTAGCCCACAGCAGTATTATCTTCTTAATTTGTTATTTTATAAATATTTTGAGCACTGAAAGCTTTAAAAAGCCCCAGAAGAAAATAAAAAAAGGAAAAATAAAAAAAACCAAACTGCATTACTATTGTCAGTTTTAAAATGGCAAACTCAGATTCCTAGCAGGTTCCTTTGGAAAGGGAAATTGTGTATGAGGATCATGTGCATAGGGACATGATATCAATTCTGAACGATTTTCAAGATGTAGTCTTGCCTGCTGCTAACACATTATACAGTGCTGCAAATCACATGTACCCTTAAGAAAGGTCAAAAGAAAGAGATTTTAAATACCATGGGATTCTTCCTCTTTTTATACAAAAGGCCATGCTTTATTGAAGAGGTTAGGAAATCTGGTATTGTAAAATCCACAGTGGAGATCAATTTTGTGGCAC
This sequence comes from Notiomystis cincta, assembly GCA_013398075.1. Taxonomy (NCBI): domain Eukaryota; kingdom Metazoa; phylum Chordata; class Aves; order Passeriformes; family Notiomystidae; genus Notiomystis; species Notiomystis cincta. The sequence continues at coordinate 22,536 of VZRX01020658.1, forward strand.
CGAAATAGGAGACTATGTTATTTACTGCATATGTAAATATTAAAGAATTGAAAACCTGTTCTAACTTAACATTAAAACACATTTTTTCAGTGATCTGAGTATGTATATAATTCACTATCTTATTCAGGAGAACAAGGAGATAGAAACAAGTATTAAACCCCATACAAAACCTGCCCAACGAAATATTCACCAGTTGTTTTGATTCCTCATTCCTTTTCCACCCTAATTTCCTTTCTGCCTTCTCTTCCTTTTTTTGGCCATATAAATAGTTATTTTTTCAGGCCCAGAAAGGATGTTTTGTGGGAAGAGAAGGAAGGTCTTGTTTTTTAAATTTTTTTTGTCTCCTGTTTGTTTTATTCATGTATCAGAACAGAAGAAGCTTAAAAATAACCTCTAAATAGTGAAATTCAAAAGAATGGAAAACTTTCAATCTTTTTGACATGATTTGATCAACCCTCATTGCAGTACCACCCAAGCATTCAACATTTCATTCAGTCAAGCTACTGGCTAAAAGATTGATGAAGAAATATTTGTTTTGCTACTTGACCATGTCCTAAAATCATTGTAAGATTAATAATTTCTTTGTGTTTATTTATTGGTCCTGACACAAATCCTATCTTTTATTGATGCAATGAGCTTTGTGACCATTACACATCTTCAAAAGTGAGAAGGAGGAAACCAAAGCACTGCTTCTTTACAGAATGTGTTTCCTGCCTTGACATTTCAAGAGTCATATGCAGATGATATAGGTCTGCAGGTGGTTTAACCCCATCCTGTCAAACAAGATCAGGTAAATCAAGATGTACCAGGACCAGTCTTTGTAGCAGTAACAGGAGCAAGTTAATGTTATGGGAAAGTACACAGAAATGCTGCAATGTCTCTATCACTGTTCCCCACTCCCCTCTGTCCAACACCACATTAGTCACATTCCAGACATGTCTATGTGTACTCTTTCTGTAGTTACACTAACCTGGGGAGCAAAACCTAATTATATATGAATCTCTGTTTGAAAAATTCCCCCTGTTGAAATATCCAATTGTCTCAAAAGTTATTAAATAATTTGAAATTATTTGTTTAAGCATATTTGCTGCTATAGTACTATTTTAGTATTTCAGATATTATTCAAATTAAAATGATCCATAACAGACAGTCTTCTTTCATTAGTGCTTTACACTCTCTAAATCATAAAATTAAAGTTGCAGCAGAGCAATACAGTGTCCATTATAAATATACCAGGTACAAGATTTCTGGTCCTGAGATATAGCTTCCATCCAGGACAGAAGATGGATCTGTGTCATCATTATTAGAGTGTGTTAGTCAGTTTGCATACATGCAGGCTGAATTCTTGGGTCAATCAAAGGAGACACTGGAAAGATGAGTTAACCCACCCTGTCCCACAGTTCCTTATCTCAAAAACATGAAAAATTATTTTCTCTCCCAAAGAGGTAGAGGAAGTACAAATCTATTAATGGTTGTATAAGCTTGGATACTACAGTGCTGAGGACCCCAGCAAGAAACCTTTGTAACTATATTTTCTTCCAACTTTTTAATATTCCTTAGTGCCCACCCTCTGGGAATTCCTACAAATATTCCTTCATCTCGTCTTGTCCCGTTGTTCACCACCATGGAATTCAGGAGTGGCTAGGGTCAGGCTGTAAAGCTATGAAACTTGAAGCATAATCACATGGTTTTAATGTGGATCAACCACCTCCTGAACCCTTCCTGTAACAGTAGTCTATCTTAAGATATGCATTAGTGAAAAAAATCAATTAAATTACCACCACTTAATGAACTATTGCTTGTTGGCCAGTCAGGGTAGCTGACTACGTTACCACAATTGAAAAAAATGGGCCATAAAGGGCATAAAGTAGATGCATTTCATATCTGAGTGAAGCACATATTCAGATAGCAACGAAAAGTATTGATTCATTTTGTTTGTGTTCAGTCTTCTCCTGCGGTCAAACAACAAGTCACAAACTACAACTGATAACAAAATCCCTTATTTGGCATCTCCCTGCAGCAGACCAGACCTAATCTTCTCCCATTGCTCTTCCCATCCCTGAACTACACATCTTGCTTTGGACTACACCTTAGTAGGAATTCTTGGCAGAATGTTTAAGACAACTGAATCACTGCATGAATACAGGTACAGTCAAGTGTTAATTCAGTTCAGGTTAAACTGTACAGAGCATTTCTCAGATCATCAAGGAGGATTCAGTGTTTGTACTGGTGCAAGGATTAGCATTTAGTTTGAAATCTTCTGGTCTTTTAACTTTATAATTTCTAGTACATCTAAGGTTTCAAGCACTAAGAAATTTGCAATCATGCAGTTGCTTGTAGCTCACATTGCAATGTCAGCAGTAAGTGTCTTGCACAGCTTTACACAGGAAATGGCCATAAATGATCTGGACCAAATTTCCCTTTTTCCCTCAAGAGGACTTCCAGGGTCAGAGTTGAGGTCATTAACAGGATGGTGTGGGGAAACTCACACTGCAGCTATCTCTCGTGTTTGCAGCTCACAGATAAACAACGGACCTCATTCTAAAATATTTCAGTCCATTAATCTTCAAAAATACAAATATTTATAATGCAGTAAGAATGTATTAGCCCTGTACACAGTGTCTGCCTGATTTGCTTCCCTTTGTGCAGTTCATTAGCTGTTTTAATTCAGGCTTCAGTTCTAAGGTGTGTTGTGCTCACTCTTCATCCATCTGTCCATGCACAGACTATCTGAGAATGTAGGGGTCAAATTTCTGCTTGTGGATTTTGTTATGGTGTTCAGGAGGACTTAATCTTTCCAACTCTATTCTCTCCCTCTGAGGTTGACAAGGCCATGAGAAAGAAGGCACTTTCTCCAATTTCTTTGAAACTGGGAGGAACTTCACAAAGCATAAAAAAAGCAATCCCATGAAAGCAGTTTTTATACTCTATTCCCAAATTGTGCCAAGCACTGTTCAAAAAACAGTGTTGATCCAGAAGAATAGTATTTTCAGAATAGGCTTTCTTCTTTGGTTATTTTAATTTGAACAATAAATGTTTCATTCTGCTCCATCAATGCAAATAGGTCTCAGTACAGCAATGTACTTTTCCCCCGGAACTGAGATCTGTATTTTGTGTCCTGCACTTACCTTTCAAAAACAGGTTCAGCACTTAGACCTGCAAAGGATGATTTTTCACAATACAGTGTAGTAATAACAAGATAGTTTCTCTTGTAGAGCTCCTAAGACTGACATAATATGATATCTAATGGGCCACTGTCAACAATGAACAGTCCATGAAAGAGCACATTCAGTGCTGTCACTTTCTAGGCAATTAGTTTCACCATTTAAATTATTACACTTCCAGTAATATTATGGCAGTGACATATGCACATCAAGAAAAAACTGTATTCTGTCCATTCTTCACCCATGCTAATTGCTTGCAGACCTGTGGAAAAGGCAACAGAATGAAAAAAAAAAAGAGGGGAAAAGGCAAAACACCCCTGACAAGTTATGAGTCCCTGATGGAAATGACTTATCAGTATTAGTTGTACACTGTACACTGTTAAATTATAGATGTATAGATGTTGCATTTGCTTAGTTAGATTCCTAGTTTCAAAACATGAGCTAATGGATCGAAATCACCTAGTATGTCTTTTTTTCTTTCATATTTCAAACATAAAAAAAAAATTCTGCTTACTTGCTCAGCTTAATAACAGAGAGCAGTGTCTCTCCTACACAGAGCTAAGCTTTGCATTTTGCTATGCCCAGGCACCAATGCAGATCAGCAGGACCATACAGCTCATGCTTTAGTGCAGGATTTTTTTTAATAAACAGCTAGATTTTTGCTCCAGCCAGTTATATGAACTGGGCAGAGCAGGAGTGTACTCTGGCACCATCTAGCAAAAACACTCAGTCTTCTTCTCCAAGTACAGACTAAAATGGGGACATATAATAATTAAACTGGAAGAGAATTCAAAATATTGGCACCACATCTCTTTTTTTGACATAGGTGAAAAAGTGCTTTAAGGATTATTTGTAAATATATACCCTTGTCAAATGGGGATTTGTGCTGTCACAGCAGAAGCTAATTTCTTATATTTCAAGGAAAATTGAATAGAATTTGTAATCTATAGTGATGATTGATGCCTCTGCAGAAGTGGATTAAAAAGCAAAGTAATTTCTTAAGTGTAGGCTTCTGCTTTAACCTTACTTGAAATCATCAACTGAGGCAAAAACCTAGTGTATCCTGAAAACCAGGATGTTTTTAACAGTGATTTACTGGACATAGGAAAGACACCTCATCCTGGTTTTCAGTGTCTCCATATGTAGAATGGGAAAAAAAATATTTTATAGGATGGTAGTGAAAATAAATTATTGCACACTTACTGGTTGTTCTGAAAGCATGACCAAAGCTGAAGCAACTATTTTCCTTCCTATTAATACTATAATAAGGCAGCTTTCAGACAGAAGCTTAAACTTTTAAAGAGAAATGAAGAACCAAAGCCTGGAGATAAGAAAACATGTTATTGTATTAATGAGAGCAGCACTGCTGTTTTTGCTTTACCTTGGGTAAGAAGGTGAGCTCCTCAGATGGTATAAATTACACTAGTTCCAGCTGCCTTCAAATGATGCCCTTTCACACTGACTGAAAGCCTGGCCTGTGTTCTCTAGCAGCTCTGACCTTGGAAATCCCTTTGCTTGAAGAAGTTTTATGGAAACCTTGCCTTCAAAGCACTTATTTTTGAAAAACAAGAGGCACTCAAAGGTTTTCTCATTAAATGGCAAATAATTGCTAACTTTTCTAAATAGCATTTAGAAATGCAGAATCACAGAACCACAGAATAAACTGAGTTGGAAGGAATTCACAAGGATCATGTCCCTCCTGGGCCTGCACCTGCTCCTGGCCCTGCACAGCACCATCCCCAAGAGTCACATCCTGTGCCTGAGAGCATTGTTCAAATGCTTCTTGAGCTCTGTCAGGCTTGGTGCTGTGACCACTGCCCTGGGGAGCTGTTCCAGTGCCCAAACACCCTCTGGGTGAAGAACTTTTTCCTGATATCCAACTAAAACCTCCCCTGATACAACTTCAGGCCATAACACAGTTAGCCTGACTTCATCCTGTTGTCTAGGTTCATGTTTTAATTTTCTTCTCATCAAATGACTTGTTCTACTACTTTTTTTTCTGTCATCTCACCAGTGTAATCTTGCTTGCAATTTCTGATAGATGTTTGGGATGGTTTATAAGATTTCCTTAGTAATCTGGTAATTTTTCAGTCATTTTTAAGTGTCTGTAAACTTGGAGGGGGGGGAGGGATCAGGGAAAAATTATAAGCAAGTGGTTTGAATCTAAAAATGTTAAAACTGTTATTTCAGACATAATTTGCCCCGGTAAATAAATTTTCCCAGTTTTTGTAAGCACAATGGTTAGTTTAAAGTGGACTTTTTCTTGCTTTTCTCCATTTACCTGAAAGAAGGAATTTCTTTAAATCTTTGTTTAAGCCTCATGCTATCCTCTCTTTCCCCAAAAATTCTTGTTTCTTTTCATCATATCTTCTACAAAAAAATAACTTTTGGAATATCTGAAACCTGAATGCAATTAAATTCTCTCCAATGCTTTACTAAGTAATATACCATATACCATTATACAATATCTGTGAAACACTGACAGAAGAGATCACATTTCTGATTTTCCCAGCTCTTCAAAGACAGACAGGCAATTTCCAGGCCTGAGGGATTTTCTCTTCCTGGCTTCTCTTAGTCCCTGTAGTATTCAGGCTATATGTTTCCATTTGCAGGGTGTAACCTCAAACTATGGAGCTCTCAGCTGTTTTCTGGGCCAACACAAAACTTGATAGAGACATATACAACACACCAGGTTGTCAGTGAAGGATACACATCCATACTTTGCCTCCCATGGCAAACACAGGCACAGCAGTCCCTGACACAGCGGACTCAGCAGGGCTCCTTTCAGCACCAGGATCTTCCCATGGGTGGAATGTCCCCACAGTCACTGCCTCCCCAGGGACTCTGACCCCAAGCACAGCTAATGGAATTCTCATTCCAAGTCACACTGCAGCACCTGGGGAGCCCTGTGGAGACCACAAAATATGACCACAGTAATAAATCACAGCAGAAGGGGACCAGTATAACCCACAGGACAGGTCTGTGCTTTGGCCAACCTTGCACAGATTGATGGGAGGACTTGACCTAGAACCTCATGGAGATCCACAGCATCAGTCAATTACAGGCACACTGTTTTACTCAAATGTATTTTTAAGAGCAATGTTTGGAAACATTTCTACATCTGATTTCATATGTTATTTAGCCACCTGCATTGGCTATTCCATACATAAAGACAAATTTCTGTTGGCTCCTTGACATAAGTTTAAAATATGTTTGTGAACGCAGCTATGTGGGAAACGATTTGAAACTGGGCCTTCTTCCATTCTGCTGGAGCAATCCCTGTGGCTTCAGGGTAAACCAAATGGAAGGCATTTTATTTAGGATCTGGCAAGTGTCCATACTCCAATTTTTCATAAAGTCATGATACACTTATGCAGAAAAAGTTGACATATATGAAACCTTTGTGCAGCAAAATGTCATACTAACAATAAAGCAAATGGACTATGGCTTAGGCCTAGTTTTTTTGTACCGTGCCAAATTCCCCCGTAGGATGAACTGCAGAGAAATTATCTCTGGAGAAACACACTGATTATTCCTGGTTTCATTAACAAGCTGTCAGTGTCTCCCTCTAAAAGATCCACATACACAAATACTGGTCTTCTTATATTTAGATTTTTCTCTATCACCTTAAAACTATCCTATCTCACTGCAGCTGTGTCCTTTCCAAGCTGTCAGATTCGCATATTAACTGATATTTCATCAATTTGGCCAGAGCTGCATTTGTAACTGAGTCCCAAGGGGAAAAGCTAATGCATTAAACAGAACATTAGCCTCCTGGAAGTCATATTTCCTTCAGAAGCAAAGAAGCCTTCCTCAGCTGAGCTGTATGAACCAGAAGCACCAAGATGGCGTGGAAAAACTCATATTGTTCCTCGTGAATTTTTCATGAGGGTTTCTGCCCATGCATCTCTGACATCCAGCTGTACATCACTGACCTTTACATATCCTCATCCCCAAAGATGGGAAAGGTAAAAATGACTTGGGCCTCCACATTTTTTGGGTATATTTGATACAGAATCGAGGGTATCAGGGAGTATTTGGAGCTAGGGATGGGAATCAGGCAGGATGGATGTTAGTTTACTAGTCCATAGCCCAATGTCTACAGAATCATGCAGTGCCGGAGGTAGTTAGTTTGTAGCTGTGCAGATGGTCATGGATGATAAGATTTGCCTCGGGCAGGAGAACTGTTCTTGCTTATTCCACTGAAATGCAGCCTTAGATATTTGTAGCTAAATTGCTTTGATTTTTTTTATTGTAAACTCCTCAAGTTAAAAGGGTAAAGCTCAATTTATGAACAAGATATCAGAAGGCAAAGTTTAAAATGCAAGCATCCCTTAACCTAGCTTAAATACAAATTTCAGAAACAATTTCATTTGAAATACATTTAACTTGCAAGCTTACCAATCGCATCATTTCCCATACAGTTCAAATCAAGACTCGGCAGAACTTTCTCATTAATGCATCAAATAATGCAGATGTCCTTTTCTTGCCCCCTTTGAAGTGACATATGCTTCAATTTATTTTTAATCTTCTTAGTGATGTTGTAAGTAAAGCTGCCCTGTGTGACATATGAAGTTACTATTTTCTTCATTGCTATGAATCTGGAGAACTCAGGCAGTAGTGGCTAAATGCAGATTGAATCAGGCTGTTTAACCTAAATGCCAAGGAATGAAAGCCAGCATTTAATTGTGAGGACATACACAAAGGCAAATGCAATGAATTTGCCCCTTGCACTAAGACAGAGAATACACTAAACACTTAAACCCCACATCTGCACTTCTCTTTTACAAGACACATTTCCACTGCCAGATGAAGTTTTTTGGCTGTAGCTGTGTGGAACAACAGTGTCATCCAGTGGTTACTTGGCTAACCACACGCTGCTCTTCCCTCCAGGCTGTCCAAAGTCTGCATCCCAAACTTGCCGCATTGCTTGAGAGATAACAGCCTGAAAATGAGCTGGCATGACCAGCTCGCCCTCTGCATCACACCTTTAAGGAACATTTCTTGTAACAGAACTGCTCTCTGCAGCCTCAGTGCCGGGTAAGGATCGGGTTTCACGAGGAGCCTGCTTTTTGGGGACAATGCAGAACAAGCAACTGCTGTGGCCAAGGCCATTTCCATGTATGCTTTTAGACTCTGACTCAGGGATCCCTTGAAGAAGACCAGACAGCCAAAGGAGGGCCAGACAAGGAGACACTTGGCTACCCTCCCTTGGCTTCTGGCATTCACAGTCCAGGAGCTTCCCGAACCAGAGGCAGCCCCTCCGTGCCCTGAGCCTGACATGTCGTTTATCCAGCTGCTCAGTAAATGTTTGATCCTTCCACGGGTAAGGTTATTTGTACTTTGCTTGGAAAAAACCTCTCTTGCCTACTTTGATTCCACCAACAGTCTTTCTCATTCTGTCACTGGCAGAGGAAATGAATAATCTGTTCTGATACACTTTTTCCAGGCCATCACAAAGCTAGATCTTCCTTCATCCCCTTTTGCAGCTGCCAGATCTGTATTTGATCACAACAGCCACTCCACATCTTTGAGCTTCTTTGACCTTCTCTGTGCTGCTACCAGCTCTAAAATTTTCTTTTTGAGACAGAGAGACATGACTGAAGATAATATTCAAGAGTAAAGATGGCATTTTTGGCAAAGCTGAAACTTTCACTCTAAATAAAAGAAAGTCAAAATTACTAAAAGATCCTTCTTTCATTTAAATAACATAAAGATCTTCACTGGTATTAAAATAAATTGATTTGGCTTTATTGTTTTCATGCATTTTCATCTGACCTAAGGATTAAATATTAATATTATCCTCTATATAACATATCTACAGTATTTAATATTTTATACTGCTATTTGCCATGGTCTAAATGAAATCCTCTAATATTACTGAACTGAAACTTTCTGACATTCTCAAAATAAAATACAATAAGTGCTCTGATGTTTCCAAACTGAGGGAAATAATTAAAATAAAGATTCAGTCTGTCATAAAATTCAAAATTTCCATTTTAGGTTGGCATGAGATGTTTTAAAAGAAAATATCATGGGAAAATAGTTCTGTCTTCTCAAGTTTAGCTGCAAGAGTTTTCCAGATGGGAAATGATGCAGCTTCTCATGGGAATATAATGCTTTCCGTATATTTTGTTAAAGAAGTGCACATGATCACTTTGGAAAAGATATATTAAACTTAAGATTTATGCTTTGTTTGCAAGAAAAAAGATGCCAGGAAGAAATAAAACCTAAACTACATCTTAGAAGAGGCTATCTTTATGACTAAAGATTTTTTTGTGTGTGTCTGTGAGATTCTATTCTTTTTCGAAGCTTAATTTGCTTTTCTCTTGAACAATATCTTTGAAAGAAATTGAACAGTCTCAGAGTCCAAGACTCCTCTCCCTCCTTTTGTCCATGCAGACTCATTATTTTACTGAAGGAGAGCACTGGAGATAAGGAATTTTATAAAAGAACATAAGTGATTTAGGCACAATTAGATATGTGCTCTTAAACCTGCTAGGTGCATTTAAAAGTCTCCCTAGACAGGTTATGACCATTTATATCCTCATTTATATGGCCTGCCAGGGCTACTTCTTTAAATTAGCTTGAAGCAGGCCAGATAAACCCAGGAGGAAGTCAGTTGTCTTTTCTTTTGGCATATAGATAGCCATTGCTCTGCTTTCAAGGCTAACAACAAACAAGATGAGGGTAGAGATAAAGAGGACAAAGACTAAACCATCTTTTTCCTTAAGAGTTCACCATGCAAGCAGCAAAATGTCAAGATGAATTGGATGAAATAGTAAACTCCAATAGGAACAATACATCTTTTGAAAAGAAAGGCTGCCAGATAGCCTGAAAATGTTCCTTGGCTAGATTACCTCTTCCCCAGCAAAGCTCATGAAATCCTCACACTAAGCAATCACAGATAAAATGATGGGGTAATTATGAAGGTTTAAGCAATAATACTTGAACTTGGCAAAAAAGCAAGATAAAAGCTCTCTGCTCATTAGTGTTATTAGGCTTCAGTTTGTGCTGAAAATCTGTGATATTTTAAGGAGCCTGGGAGCATAACTCAGCTTCAAGAGTAGTTTCTGAAAGAGCCTACAATGAAAGAAGAGGAAAGCAAGCATGATAACATCTCTGCCAGTCTGAATGGAACCGGGTGCTGGGCGGTAGGAGGAGCCTGGAGGAGGTATTGTAACAATCCTCAAAAGGTAGCATTGCTAAGAAAGCCTGGGGAAACGTGTTGAGAATCTGGAGGAAGAAGGCAGGTTTTATATGAAAGCGACCTTCAGAAATCATAAGCAGAATATGATCACTAACCTCTGCCTACAGCAGAAGAGAAAGCTGTATGTTCCTGGGGGGAAAATGGGGTTACATCTACAGATGTAGATACAGCCTACATGTGGTTTTATTCTGATTTTAATGAAACTATGTAACATCGATGCCTTTTTTTTTATTTAACATACTGTTTTGTTTTGGAGGGAGGGGGGTTGTTGTTGTTACCAGGCTTGGTGTTTTTTGTTTCTTTACGTTTTTGGCAGGGCTTGCATAGGTGTGTATAGCTGCAGCTGTCACATGGCAGAGTACATATACACACATATGTTCGAGTTTCATCTGAAATAAGTTTTTTAGCTTCTAAGGAGAAAGAGGTAGAAGAAGGACAGTAAAGTCTTTAGCTATCTGAACAGCAGTGCACAGAAAATTCCTGCTATGGGACGGGGAGACAAAAAGTAAGTTCATTCACAGCAAATAAAAGTCTGGAACAGAAAAGGAACAACCTCAGCTGCAAAAAAATCTTGAAAAAATATTGGCACTATATACATTACACAGATATGAGCACACAGAGGGTTAAACCCAACATCTGAGGCAATGTAATGAATTTAACCTCCTGTTCCCAATGCAAAGCTCCTGTAACCATGACTCTCTGCAGCTGACTGGACGCCAGTCCTTCACAACCAAATCACGCCTTGCCCAGGCTGCAGGCTGGTGGGTGGAGGTTCCCTAAATGCTCCTGGGCTTACAAAACCTGAGGAGACACCCCCACTGACTCTGAGAGGTAACAGATTATCCCCTCCTCATTTCTCCACACAGTTCATTCAGTAAGACCTCGCTTTGGAGGACCAGCAGAGAGGCGGCTGAGTGATAGCACTTCATTCCCATCCTGCAGCAAGTGAAATACTCCAGACCCCCACAATTGCAGCTGTAATTCCATTGAGGTTTTCTGGTGACATTAGCCAACTCCTCAAGTCTTTCTGTTGATGGAATTAGAGACCTACTATGGTCTGTGGGATAGACATCGATGCTGATGTCATTAGCATCAAGCGCTGGTTCTGCCTGAAAAGGCTGAAGCACTGAAAAGCAGCTCCTAAAAGTAAGAGCCATTTGAAATATTGTTTTAATGGGAAGACAAAGAGCTCATGCAGCATAGCTCAATGAAGCTTTCAAGATAACAATAGCTAAAAGATATAACAATATACAGAGAAATCTAATGTGCTGCTTATATTGTATGTTTTAGCATGGTATCTCCTTGCTTTTCAACTTGCTTGTACCAATATCAACTAAAATAGGTAACGGAGGGCAGTGGGATCACATTGCATAAACCCATCTGATGTGAAGTCATGATCAAGCTTTAAATACAAGTATATTACTAATTCTAGGACTGCAATCAGACAATGGTGCAAATCATCATTACCTAAGGGGCAGTTTTGTGCCTAGAGCTCTGTTTGAACAGGGCTTCACCTTCTCTAGAAGGCTGCCTAACTGGTTTCTGCTCTTTGTCATCTAAGGAGCCTAAAAATATGCTGACAATAAAAGCTTTTTTTGACAGCTGTGTAGAGGCCTCTAGTGGGGAGATAAACAGAGAGTGGAGGTTATTCATCCTTGTCCCTCCCCCACTCAGCCTAACTCTCCACCCAAGTTAGCAGAGCCAAAAATGTGTCCACCGCAGAAGCTTTCTCTTATTTTTGAAAGTTAATCTCCTCCAGAACTGGATTACCACTGGCTAATCCCTTTAACCACAGGCACATAATGCTGGAAATGGATAACTTGCTTAGAAACCTGCTCAGAGCACACACATTTAAGACACGTTCACAGCCTTTTGGCTGCTCGGCATCGCGGCTGTTAGAGCAGACACTGCCCGCTGCTCTCTGCTGGCTCCTGCCCTGCTGAGGAGCCTGTCACTCCCTTCCTCTATACATCACCAAGGGGTTTTACTGAGCTGCTGTGCACTACCCTCCACATTATGCTGGAACTCTGCTATTCCACCTCCTGTCTCCTCGGAATGTATTTTATATTTTAGTCGGGAAGACGTAGTAAAGATTTTAAATGAGTGGTTTCTGCTCATTTACACAAGACTGCTGTCCTATTAAACAGATAGATGTTATGCTTCTCATCCTGCTAGAGTCTTCTGCAGCAGTTTGTGTACCGAGTCCCACACTACACTGCTTTTTATTTACATTTCAAAACACCTGTCTAGAGATGTGCATGTAGCACAAAAATTAAAATTACAGCCTAGTGCTGGAAACATGCTAAATATTTCTGCCTGATTGATATTGCACTGGAATGTGAGAGAGGGAATATGGAAAAAAAGCATTATTATTTCGTTCAGAAAGTATATGAAGAACAAAAGCTTTTTTGATCAGTTATGAAGCTCAAAGGTGAATTATGCTACAGGAGTGGTAACACATCTTGGTTGATGAGTCAGCACTGAGCCAGGAGGAAGTGACATTTTTTTTACTCTGATCATTGCTGGTATTTGTTCCACAATCAGACAGTATATGGAGTATTGATTAAGTATAGATAGCAATACTGGTTATAATCTAATCATGTAACTGGAACGCAGCTTCTAAACATATAATTACTTATACAGAAATTCACCCATGCTCTGTGCTGAATTATCATACAAAAAATACTATTAATATTCTGAACTGACACAGCAGGGAAGATACTGATGGTACAGTACATTCCAAGTCTCACATTAAAGACTAATCCAGGGCTACACTGTGATTGACGGTGTGAATTTAGAGCAATCAAACACAGTCTTACCCACCTGATAACCTTCAGTGTTCATACCCTCTTGATGTAAGATGGAAGGGGCATTTTACTCTTTCAGCATAAGCAAACCTCAAATTTACAGAGCCTTACAAAATGGTCACTGCATTTGCCTGCAGACTCCCTGCAGTACCAGTTTCTAATCAGATTATGTATTTTTACTCTCTGCAATGTCTAGAAATTCATTCTGAGTTACCTATGATTAGAAAGTTTAAAGCTGGATCAAAGAGAAACTCTCACAAAATGAAATAAGGCCCTATCTAAATAAAACACTGATAATGGAGAGCAAAGGCATTACTTCTTTTTGTCATTTTAATATTGACCAGCACTGTCATAACCAAATAAGAAGAGTTGTCAGCTTCACAGATTCCCACTGCATTGGGAACATAAGTGACAGTATGCCAGTGTGCTGCATGTGCATCTCTTCTGTCTCCTAGGCATAACAGGGAAGCACTTTACCACATATATCCCATATATCAGACAGTCCCCTCATCATATGTTTGTGCCTCCATTTCAACAGCAGGTACCAAATGTCACACTTGGATTTACTACTACTGGGTTCTGCTGATGCAGCTCCTCAAAAGCCTTTGTACAACAAAAGCCAATCATTCACTGGAGAAGACATGAAAAACAGGCACAAAGACTGTGCCAAGGTAGGTGTCTGCATTGGCTTGGCTGCTGTTGGCAGAAATCCAAGGTCTAGGTAAACTGCTTTGGAAGTGGTTCAGATGCTCAGGCAAAGTCTAGACTACAAGCAGCACACGAATTTCACCTGCTGTCAGGACATCTCCAAGGAGACAGCTGGCAAGTGAGGAAGTCTATCAGCCTAAGGAGGCTCAGACATGATGCTGCCTTTTTTCATGCTTCAGCCACAGCAGCCTGAGGATGGTCTTCATCTTTGGAAGGGCAACTACCTGTAACACTGAAATTGCTTCAGTCCTGTCAAACTGAAAAGTGTTCTCCATATGCCTAAGATTTGTTGGTTTATTTATGATTTTGTGATGGTTTACTGTAATGAAAGAGTGCAATATGGGCACTAATCCCACTGGAGCAGAAAACAGAAATTATCTGCATTTGTTAAGAGTTAAGACTTCAAATATTGTTAATTTCTTAAAATAATTCTTAAGTGAGAAAACTAAATCTATACAAGACATTTGCTTCCACTGTGTGGACTGGGGTTGGCTCCCAATGCTGCAGTGACTAAGTGCTCAGATATCTCTGATGACAGAGACTGTAAATATTTTTCATCTAATCATGTACAGAGAAATAGAGAAATTTTGCAGCTTTTAATTCTAGTTTCCCTCCACTTCCTATAAAATTCAAAGTCCTGTCATTAATTGAAAGACCTGATGATGATGTAAGATTTATAAACCTGGATCTTAAATTAGGTAATTTATATTACTTGGGATAATCCAAAGCACATTCCTAGTTTGACCAGCAGATGCTTTGTGTCCCAAAATGCTGAATTCAGATATTTTTCATGTACCTCCTGGGAAACCAGAGACTGCTACTCCAGAATAGGGTACAGGTCTGAGCTACCTCTGCATGGTGAGCTGCTGTTAAATTCTTAACACAGTCCTGAGAATATTTAGTGGACTAATACAAAATAATTCTTTTACAGGAGGAGAGCAGATGACTCAGGAAGCTGCAGAGACCCCTCCTCTGGCTGTTACCAGACACCGTTTGCCACTCCAAAAATCAGTATTTGATATTTTCAACCTTTTACTCTGAGGCTTTGCAAAGGTTTCCTAAACTGTACCTTTGAATTGTACAAGCTGTAGACAGATCTTTCAACCACTGCAACACCCAGATGAAGTCTCTGCCTCACTTTCTCCACCAGCTGTGCCTATTTTCTGCAAGCTAGGCTGGATCAGCTCAGAATTCACAAATCTTCCTGTGCAGAGTTTGTCCCAGAGAAATGCTTTTGAATCTCCTGCTTATCAAAGCACGAACAATTTTCCTGGTTTGAATAAAAATCTTAGTCTTGTATTACCCTGGAAGGGCTATTAAGATGTTGCTAATTTATTCACTGAACACAAGCCTTGTGGCATCTTGTGCTTACCTTCAATAGACAAGAAGAAATGAAGTAAAAGCTTCATTGCAAGCATTTAGTACAAGGAGTTAATAATTTTAAATTCATGAATTGCAAATAAACAGGCCAGGTGATGAACCCAAACATAAGTGCCAAGCAGTTTTTATGTCCATTAAAGTCTCAACTTAGCAAATCAAAATGATTTAAAATTACTTTGGTGGGAAAATAAGAACTGGTTTGCTGTAGAAGGGAAGACATTACTGCTTAAAAACCAGTATTTGTCTCACAGTAATAATTGAAATTTGTCCAATTCACTCATTTTGGCCATCAGGAGATTTTTGTGATGGAGCACTGGAAAATGCACAGGTTGGAAAAGACCTTTTTTTCTTTTTTTTAATTTAAATCTTCTGCACTGAACATCTGATACAATGTAGATGAGAATGCATTGACACCATGATGGTGAGACACCGGGATGAAGTCAGCCTGGCCATGATTTTATTAAACTGAGACACGGAAAAGGTTATACAAATAAGTGCAATAGCAGAAAGATGACAAGGTGCACTTTTTCTCTCCACTACACTTAGCAGAAAATACCAGTCTCTGTGTGATTAGTTGTGTACTGACACATCCAACACGTGTTTCAATGAATTTGTAACAAAAGGACAGGCTACTCCAGCAATTTGTTTCTCAAAATATGTAAACTTTCTTGGGGCTAAATTGTGGTGCAACTTCCAGAATCACACAAGGGAACAATAGGATTCAGACACTCCATAAAAAAATTATACTGTGAGTGACTCAGCTTGCCTTGTAGCCTGCTGCTAGGGCATTGGAACATTATCCAGCCCTTTGCATGGGTTTCACACAAAACCCACAGTTTAGCCTTGAAAGAATAAATCCTCATGCTTATGCCTGAATTGTCAGCATTAACATACCAATGGTTACTTTTGGAAGTTGCATGACGTTGATTAATACAATTGCCAAGCACATGTAAAGTGGGAATTCTGAATATTGCAGCAGAATATTTAAGTTTTTCAAGTGAAAATTCAGTATTACTATTGGTTTCAGAGTGGTGGCACAGTCTGTCTTGCGGCTGTGGGGAGGAAGTGAAAAACAGGAAAGGAAGGTTTAAGGGGGCAAAAGTTTCAATGAAAGGAGCTATTGTGAGTTTGACACTGCCCAAACACCACTGCATCCACAAAAAAATCATTCACTCATTCTCCTCTGCTATAGTGAGCAGAAGAGGGGGGAAAAGAATAATTTAAAAGTTCATGGGGTGAGATAAAGATTAGGAGAAAAGACTTTAAGGGGAAAAGCGGCGTAAAACATTAGAAGATATATAGAAAAATTTATTAACAGAATTAAAAGAGAATAGTGAGAACTAAAACCTTTAGAACACCTTTTGTCCCCCCCAGCTCTTCTTCCTTTCTCATTGACAGCACAGAGAGACAAAACATGGGGGTTTTAGTCAGTTTGTCACTTCTAAAAGTCTTCCTTCAGTTTGTTTAGGAGAGGAGTCTCTTCTGCTATGCCATGGGGTCTTTCCCACAGGAGACAGTTCTCTGTGAACTTTTCCAATGCGGTTCTGATTTGGAGGGTAGCAGTCCTGCCCAAACCTGCTGTAACATGAGTCCCTCCCATGGGCAAACAGTCTTCCAACAACTGTTTTTTTTGTGGGCCATTTGGTTCATGGGGTGTAACTTTTAAGGATGAGCTGTTCCAGTAGGAAAGCAAAGGTCCTTTTTATCTGTCTCTGGAAACAAAGGTTTTCTCTCTCTCTGTTCAAGCCTCTCACCTCTCACCAGATCACAGCTTCTCAGCATCCACAGGCTTCAGCGTGAGCACCTTTTTCTCACGGGCTGCGGATGAACTCTGCATCCCCCCATGCACTTCATGAATTACAGGGAAACTGTTGTGTTACAGTCCTCACCACGGCTTGAAGAAGAATCTCAGCTCCAATGCTCAGAGCAGCTCCTCCTCTCCCTCCCTCCTTTGCACCGACCTCGGTGTCGCCATGTTGTTCTCCTCATGTATCTTAACCTTTCTCTTTTCTCTGACTCAGGAGAGAATTGCTGTCTGTAGGTTCGTTTGTTCTCAAGTTCTATCAACTGAAAAGTTTTCATAGAGTTCCGCAGGGCTGAGAGGTTGATCCCGTCCGGCTCTGCATCGGGAAATTGCTCGCCACGCCTCTCCCTGCTGGCCATGTGGTCCCCGCCGGCCGCACCCGGGCCGCGCTGGCCGCCACGGCGTCGGCTCCATTGAGCGCCTCTCTTCATGTGGGGCGCTGAGAAGGAGAAGCTGCGGCCGCCGCTTCTGTGCCTCTGTTTGTGATCTGGCGGCCAGGAGCGGCCAGGCAGGCAGAGTCTGTCACTGGCCGTGCTAAGATGTGGCAGCCGTGTGGCCGCTTTGCCCCAGCCGCTCTCGGTCTCGGCCGCAGGGTCGCTCTTGGCACTGGCCACAGGGTTGAGCCAGGAAAGGGGCCCGGCCGCCCCCTCACCACTCCTCATAGGCGAAAGAAAGAAAGAGTGCTTCCGGCAGCTTTTTCCTTCTTTAAATATGTTCTCGTAGTGCCATCACCAGCTTTTGTGGCTTAGCGGTGCGCCTGTTCTCAGAGCCGGCCACAATTGGTTTTGCCCGGCACCGCAAAGGAAGCTTTTAGCAGCTCCTCACAGAAAATCACTTCCGTGGCCGGCTTCGTACCTCGTCACCAAAAATTAAACCATGCAAAACCGACACAGGAGCTTAAGAAAGAGGGTATTGAAAGAAAAACTGTGGCAGAAAGGAAACCAGCAGAAGGCTATAGGTGGAGATGCTTTCCTTTCCTGATACTTCAGAGGTGGGAATAGAAGCAGCAACCCCCTGTGGGTGGGAGCAGTGCATGGCGTGAAGTAGTGACTGTCCCGTACCCTCCTGTGTGGGCCGGAGCTGGTGAGTGTACAAGTGTATATTCTGTCTCAGGGCAGCTGCCTGCTCTCACCCCGCCTTGGGCAAGTTTCAGATGCCCCGCTTCGCGTTTGGTCTCGCACAGACAGCCGGAGCTCCACTGGCTTTGCAGTGCCTTTGCCTTTCCTGTGGCAGCCCTGGCAGCACGAGGGGCAGAGGCACACTGCAGATGGAGCACGGTGCCAGGGGGAGCGGGCCCTCGGGAGCTTTTAAATCCCACATTCCTCGCGAAATTCACATCTTGTTTAAGGGCTGCGCTCCCCACGCTTGCTGTGCGTGCCAGCCGGGCAAGCTGGGCAGCGTGGCAGGGCTGAGTGCGGCCGGAGCCTGTGCACGGCTGCACTGCAGGTGGACCGTGCAGACAGCGCCTCGCTGCCGGACAGAGGCACCTTCTGCGGCACCCGGGCAGCCCTGCTGGCACAGCCACGGCACACACCCCCGAGAAGGTTACAGTAACCAGCGCTTGTAATTTTACTTAATCCTTTATGACGTTTTTAATTAAAAAGGCTTTAGTGCTTTTCCAGCGTGACATTTGATTGCACTCTAGATAATGCACCCTTGCCGATTCTGGCAGCAGTAAAGTGCTCAGAAAATATATGAAATATTTTTATAAGGAATTCTGTCTGATCTGTCTTCAGCGGGAAACACAAAGATTTCAAACCATGTGTATTCTTTTCAATGAAACAACAGTATATGCTGGAGCAAGATAACTGAAGAAAATCACCCTGTCCAAATTACTGTCCATTTTAAACTGTTTTCATTTTTGCTACTTAGATTCACATTTTTTTAATATAAGAATTAATTGGAATTTTTCATATGAGAATTAACCATTTTGAAGTACTGACTGACGTGACATCTGCTACAAGCTGTTTCTAGTCTGAAAAAAAACTGGGTCTGATTCTCTGTCATCCATACCATTTAAATTTACTTGACTTAATCCTTATTTTCATCTAAAGCAGAATTATAGATCCTCATTCCTCAGAAACTGTCAGAATTATGCTTTATTTTTACTTTTATCACTATTATATGTACTTTGATTAATTCACATGTATTCCTTTATCCACTTTGGTCAGCAATAATCATACTTTGCTTAAACATGGTACCTTGTTAATCTCTGACACTGAGCTGTAATGATATGCTCTTTCCTGGATTTATGCAAATCTGAAAGCAGAAATGCTGCTACTAAGGACTTCACACACTTTGATGACAGGGATGCATTTACAAGATCAAAGAACAAAATTCTAGTCCCACTGTAGTCATCTGAAGGTAGCCATTGACAAAAAGAGCTTCTAGATTTTTCTCAAAATAATAGATCTCTTAGAGAATTATTTCACTGGTTGTTTTGGTGGTTTGTTGGTTTTTTCAGTTAAAGAAAGCTTTTGGCATTTCAAATTATTTCTACCTGAATTGAAGAACAAAAATAATTTTTATTAATTCTGCAGGAAAAAACCCCTATATAGAGCAAACTTGCCTTTTTTAGCAAACAAAAACTTTTTTTTTTCAGATTTTTGCAAAAACTGTGTATGTTTTGTGCTGAAAATAAAAATTCAGTGGAATATTCCTGAAGAAAGTTTCATTCATAGGAGACAAATTTGTCATTTCATGACAGATTTATCTATAGGTCCATCCCAAATGGCTTTGTCCTCATAGCATGCTTAATGACTTTAATAGTTCTTCCCCTTCTCTGCTACAGATGATGCAAAATGCACATCGAAACCTCCTCCTCATTTGTTAAATCCTGGTTTTAAAAGCCAAGGCCCAGATTTTTCAAAGTATGTTGTTAAAAGGTGCTTTATTTTTGGTAGTGTTTCATTCACCCTGAGTATCACTCCCACTGACTCGGACTCTCTCTGAAAGCTCAGGGTGGCTGCCAGGCAGGCACCAGGTGTCCCCTGGTAGGCACTGCAGTGAAGAGGACACACACACACACACTTTGTTACCACCTGTGTAAAAAAGTGACCTGTGCCACTTGCTCAGGGATGCAGGGTGACCTGACCCTGCAAGGGCACTGGTGCTCGACTGGACCTGCCCCAGCCTTGGCCCATCTGCCTGTACAGAGAGAAGAGTGGAGGTGACTGGCAGGGGACAAGGTGTGTGTCTTGCAGGAAGGAGGTGGCTCCTCATAGGACAGCTCTGGGGACTGTGTGTTACCTAGGCAGATTGCTTTGAATTTTTTATATACTTGAAAAAATCAATCCCACACTGGATCTGATGTTAGACTGTTTTCTTAGAGGGGGTGGTGAGGAAATTGTTGCCCCCACCAAGGATGGCAAAGGGTTTCACAGTAAGAGGACACACTACTTTAGTGACCCATGTGACCTTCCTTCTGCTGCAAGCCTTTCACTGCTTTCCATTTTTATGGTGACATGAAGGTCCTTTTAAACAAAGCAGTGCCAAAGCCCTGTCTGGAGCTATTTCCTGAATCCCATCCACCTCCTACAGTGTGTTAAGTGGAGATAGAGAAGAAAACATTTTGTCAGACTGAATCTGGTGAATCCTGTCTCATTCACCAGCACATGAGCCTCAAACAGTATGATCTGCCCGTTAGCTGCATACAGAGAGTGCTCCTGCACTGTGCACATTCAAGTGCATAGCTCCTGGCTTTTGGGTCATCCTAACACTTTTAGATCCTTAGGCTGATGTCACAGAGCTCTTCTTCTTCCCAGTGAGCTGGGAGAACTGGTGGAAGCAGCCTGGTGCCTGATGCCCAGTGCTGGATGTGGGTTATGAGGCTGCAGGGAGAGCTCTGCTCAGCCCTGCCAGACCGTGGTCACCAACAGGAGCGTCGTGTTTGTTTGACAGCCCTGCTGTCACTGCAGTGCAGAGGCTTATGACTCGCCCAGTAGGCTTTGGGTTGGGTTTTCCTGTGAGTGCTGCCCCCATGTTTCTGACACCTAGTCAGGAGTGGCTCATAGCACAGGTTTCTGCTGCAGTGCAAACCATGGAGATGAGAATCCTTCCACCAAATGGTGTCCAAAACTTTCTAAAATGGGTGTAGCAATTTGTCTTTTCCTAAGTGCCATGCTGGAACACAGGGTACTGGTTTTGCAATGTTTCTCCTGAATGTTTTGTAAACACTTTTCCAAAAAGCATTAACTCTGGGGCGAGCATGATGCAGGAGATATTGCAACTGAGAAAAACTGGCAAAGTTATGAGAAAATAAAAATGGTGCCTTAAAAGAACACATTTCAAACAACATTCACCATAAATACCACTATTTATATGGTTTAGAAAATGCGTGGACCTACACAGTACCTGAAATTTTTGAGGCACTACGACTGAATTTTCAACAGTAAATCATTCCCTTGCTTTAAAATCAAAATTCAATACAGCCTTACCTATGGAGCTAATGTGTTATGTCTACAATGAAAAAGAACTGTCTGGATGGCCAGGCCCAGGGTGTGGTGGTGAATGGAGTTACATCCAGCTGGTAGCCAGTCACTAATGGTGTTCCCCAGGGCTCACTTCTGGGGACGGTCCTGTTTAATATCTTTGTCGATGACCTGGCAAAGGGATTGAGTGCACACTCAGTCAGTTGGCAGGTGACACCAAGTTGTGCAGGAGTGTTGATCTGCTGCAGAGTGGGAAAGCTGCACAGTGGTGATGGGCCAAGGCCAATGGTTACAAATTCAGCAAGGCCAAGTGCTGGGTCCTGCCCTTGGATCACAACAATTGCAGGCTTGGGGCAGAGTGGCTGGAAAGCTGGCTGGTGGAAAAGGACCTGGGGGGATGACAACCACCTGAACACGAGCCAGTGTGTGCCCAGATGGCCAAGGACATCCTGGATTGTATCAGAAAGAGTGTGGCCAGCAGGACCAGGGCTTTGATTGTCCCCCTGTACTCAGCACTGATGAGATTGCACCTCGAGTCCTGTGTTCAGCTCTGGGCTGCTCACTACAAGACAGACATTGAGGGGCTGAAGTGAGTCCAGAGAAGGGCAACAGAGCTGGTGAAGGATTTGAAGAATAAGTCATATGAGGCACAGCTGAGGAAGCAGGGGGTGTTTAGCCTGGACTAAAAGGAGGTTCAGGGGTGACCTTATTGCTTTCTACAACTACATGAAAAGAGGTTGTAACCAGGTGGGGGTCAACCTTTTCTGACTGTTAACAAGTGATAGACAAGAGGAAATGGCTTCAAGTTGTGCCAGGAAAGGTTTAGATTGGATATTAGGAAAAATTGCTTCACAGAAAGGGTTTTTTCCAGCATTGGAACATGACATGGAAGTGGTTGAGTCACCACCCCTGGAAGTATTTAAAAGATGTGTAGATGTGACACTTGCGGACACGGTCTAGTGGTGGACTTGCATGTTTTAGATTAAAGGTTGGACTCAGTGGTCTTAGAGGTCTTTTCCAACCTAAATGATATATTTAACACCAGTTCATATTACTCCTACCATTACGTGTAGCCTAAAAGATATCAGGAGAAGCATGGGAATGAATTCCAATTTTATAACCGGTGTTCTATGGAGTGCAGTCCCCTTTTTCTTAAAAGCCCAATTTGGTTCAAAGAATGCTTCAAGGCATGCTTTAAAAGCAGCAGGTTCTCAACAACATGTGTCAGGTTGCAGCCAATAATGAAATGTTACAACTCATTGAAAAATAAGATCTGCGATGGAAAAACCTGACACACCCTTAATTATTGCATCCTGAATGAACCCAGTACAATAAAGGAAACTGATAAAACTCGGGAGACACAAAAGCCACATCTGTAACAGCAAGACAGACCAATGCTGTGTGTGCTGTGCAGCAGAGTTCTGGAGATCTTGACTTTTTAATCAGGTTGCCTGGCTTGTAGCCTCAGCAGCATGCCTTCTGCATGGCTGCATGGAAAACCAGCCCAGGATTTCCTTGAACAAAATGCAATGTTGCTAAAAGTCCCAGATATTTTATGTTAGTTGTAACAATCAAAGCCCCTGAGCCCAGGTCCCTGAAACACACAATCTCACACTCGTTAGTGTGCTGAGCATGGTTTGTTTCTCTGTGAGGGAAAAAAGCTGCAGCTCAGACACATAGAGCAAATGGGGCATAGGGGAAATAGGACTACAGCATTATTTAGGTACTTAACTTCTGCTCTTTTTCAGAGTGCTAAGTTACTTTATTATCAATGAGAATCTGAGTTTGGGTGACTTGTACACAGCCACACAAGGGAGAAGTGACAGAAAAAGCAAATCTTGCCTCAGCAGTGCTGTTGTAAAGATACAGTATTGTGTTTAAATTTTGTGCAGCTGAGGGTCATTTTAATCACTTTATTTAATATTCCACTTTTGCCTTTCTCTTAGAGGGATGGTATAAACTACTTGTAATAGCTATATCTTTATGCCATTTGGCAGCTTATGCAATTTAGCCAGTGTTGATTAGGTAAAGAAATCAAGAACTAAAAAAAAACAAAAAAAAAAAACCAAAAACCCACAAACCAACAAAAAAAAAAAAAAACAAACAAAAAAACCCACACACACAAAAAAACCCACAAAAAAAAATCCAGTGTTGATTATAAAAAGAAATAAAGAATTAGAAAAAACAACCAAAAAATTATAAAACCAAAAATGCAAACAAGCAAACAAAAAACCCCAAACAAAACCAAAACAACCGAAAACCCAACACCTACCACATGCGTCAAAATGGGCTTTAAAATTTCTTTGGAGTTTCTACATCTAAATGCAACCACATATTTCTGAGCCACGCCTCCTCTCCTTCTGTCTCTTTATGATTTCTGTGTTTCTATCACTCCGAAGCTGAAATCCCTAACTGCATTATTTAACACTCTCGCTCCCTCTGGTGGCTCTGTGTTCTCCACACACCGACTCTAAAAGATGCCTGTCAGAGCTGAACCAAATACTTGAGGAGACAGCATTAATCTGATGTGCTGCACGTTTCCCTTTATGCACAAGCGTGCTTGATACACTGCATTAAAGAAGGATTTAAAGAAAAGAAACTTGGAGAAAAGGAACTGGCATCCCAACTGGTTTAGGCACACAAATGGAGTGAGATGGGTGGGTTGCAGCCCACCATCTGATCTGCAGTGTTTCCCCATTTGATGGAATTTATGGCACGGTGCATTGGGAAATCAGACTGCTCACACAGCTCGTGCCAGATCTGCTCCCTGTGTGGGGAAATCTGGGCAAGCATCAGGAAAGTCTGCAAGGTTCCCTCCATGAGCCTTCCAGCAGATTGTTTTGTCAGATGTTGGCCACCCTGCAGATAAAGCCTCAGGCTCTGTAGATCTCTGAGGGCGCCTGCCAAAACCCAGTCACCTCCTGTACGTCGCTGGGGCTCTGCCCTCCCTCCCCACCTCCTCACAGACTTTGTGCAGCAGAACTCAGCTCCCTGCATCTCCCTCTGGGCCCCCATGGTCCTGCAAGGAGAGGATTTCATAGTACTGAGCCTGCCTCGGGCAAAATTCACTCTAAGATACTTTTCCCAGAGGTCAAACCAGAGGATCCTGATGTCAAGAGGCAGTGTTCCTTTCTGTGCAAGTCTCTGCACAGATCACCATGGATATCAATAGGTCAGACGTGCAGGCAGAGAGCCAGTGATGGAAAAAGCATGCAATCTGAGATCTCTGCTTCTGTCTGTGACAGGCAGACAGCCCTTACAAAGGACAAGATTTGACAAAAGAAATAAGTTATTTGTCTAAAAGAAATGCTGTTCCTTCTATGCCCTTTTATGCTATAAAGCAGATTATGAGGAGGGGAAGTCTTTTGAAATTCCTTTAAGTATTTTCCATACAGCTCTGTTGCTTCATGTATTTAATTCCTCTTATTGAAGTGTTTGAAAATGAATATATCCTGAGGGTGTAAAACTCTTCCACTGTCTTAAACAGAATGAGACATTTTCTCACCACTGACCAACATGCAGAACCTGCTAGCCCAAATCTCAGCATGTGCACAGCTCCTGTTAAAGATCAGGGCTTAGTGCCCAGGGCTCTTCACATCTGAATATTAGATTCCAAATCCACCATGTGGATCCTGTTAACTCCACGCTGAGAAAGAATACCAGAGCTCAGAGTGATAATCTGTAATGAGCCTAACCCAAAATCCCCAGCCAAAGCAGCTGTGACCTCTGAAGGAGCTCAGACCCAGATCCAGACTTCTGTGACTTACCCCAGCTCCACAGGCTGTGCATGCAACATTAACACAACTCCAGTCCCAGGGGACAAAAGCAAACCACAGACTTGCTGATGCCCCAGCTGTGCTTGATTTACTGAAACGGGATTACAGGCTTTCCCTATCACAACTGGCCATAGCAGTGGCATGGCTGGAAGCAAAGGACATGATTTGTTTTCTCCTGCAGTGAGCTAGTATGTTCCTGTTTATTTTTGATACTGTAAACAAAAATAAAACAAGGTTTGATATTTTCTCAAAAACTGTTTCTCTGCAGAGTGATAATGAGAACAAAGAGCTTGATTACAGAAATCTTTCGACTCCTGCTTCCCACTGGTCAACTACTCACCCCTTCTTATGTCAATACCTCCAATTCTGCAGCTATTTTCTGCTCCTTCACCTGGCAATAGGAAATGCTAAAATCACTCACCTCTTCAATTTTTCCTGCAGGATATGGATCAACACTATCTACAATATATTCATGTGTCTCTCAATAAGTACAGCTGTGAGGACAAGAACAAAACAAAAACAAACCCTCAAACAGAGAGGTGAAACAATGGTGAGAACAAGCCTCCTGCAAAGCTTTCAAGCCTGCTGTGTTTTTATTGATATATATCCATCTGTGAGCAGCGTATCTTACTGCTTCAGCATTTATAGTCTTGGGTGAAGGCAAGGAGAGATATGAGAGAAATTTAACTTCAGAAGCTTCTGGATCAACTTCTTGGGCTGCAATTTTGGTTTAAGAGTTTTATTTGTGTCCAGAACACATCTCCCATCCCTATTGCTGATGTTTTCTAAAAACTAATCAAGACATCATTTTTTTTTGCTGTCTTCCAAAGATGAAGTCAGAAAACTGAATAGGGATCTGCATTTTACATGCAGAGTGTAGACTTTGATCAAGGAACTCGTTACAGAAATTATGCACAGCTTAAAGGTCTCCAGGAATAGCAAAGTGGAAAGACTGAGAAGAAGGCCTGTATTAGATCCTCCTTGCCATCAGATGCACCACTCACATCTGCCCAGGAGCACAACCTTACTTTGGTGTTACCCTTCCAGTAAAAAACCTGTCCAGGGCTCACTCACCTATCTTGAAGAAACAGGGACAGAAATGCTCTTCCTGTATACAGCAGATTGACACCAAGACATAACCACAGGTAAGGTCCTTATTCTGCCTTCAAAGGTTCAATCCCTTTTCTCTTTTCTCTGGTAAGTCAGACTGAAATTGCTTTGGGAATAAGAGAGTTTTTGCTCTTGTAACCCTGTGGGGAAAAGATTAGGAAATCATAAGCCTCATTTTCCATATGTGAAAGAAGTCATGCCTTACTAATGGATCACAGTGCATTCTGAGGGAGATTTGCAGTGGGTTTAGAAGTGTGCTAGATGGCCTTGAGGGCTGGAGAGCCAAAACTATGTATGCAGATCATTGCACCCACTGGAGCATTCCTAGCACAGATCAGGTTATGCATGGACCACCTCTCCCCACTGGTGAGCTATACAGGGGGAGGCAGCCCAGGGAAACTTCTGGGATCCACTGACCTACGGCTGCCATTTCTTAGGGATGTAAATTAAACTTCCAGGCAGGAGACACTTGAAACAAAATAGCCATCATATAACAAAGCCCTGTATTAGAGACAGATGTAATTCCCTATGCCATCCCACAAGCACATGTGTGTACACATACCCACACACAGGTACACATGTGCACAGTTCAGGATGGTATGCATTCAGTTCAGCCTTCTTGCATCTTTGCATCCTTTAAATTTTGCATCAGTGTGATTCTATCATAATGATGAGTTTTTGAAACAAAAATGCCACTACTTTTGCAATTTCTTGATTTTTTTCCCATTACTAATTTTGTATGGGATATTTACTGCACTTTGTGTGGCATAGCCTTTCAGGAGGGAAATATATGTTCCTTTGAGCCTGCCTTTTTTTCCTGTCTCATTCTTTTTCCTCTCTCATTCTTTATAATGGCATGGGCTGAGCACAGCGCTTGCTGGTTCCCCTGTAACTCAGATCCCCCCTCTGCCTGGTGGGCTGCAAACTTGGAGCAGGTCCCAGGTTGTTTTGTTTCTGTTGGGAGACTTTTTCTGTTTGCCTTTGTCCTCCTTGAGAGGCTTTCTGCAGTCTCCTGCAATCCTGTTTGATTGGGTTTCTAAGGCATGGGCAGTGCCCCAGGGTTCTGTGGGCAGGCTGGTGAATTTGTGTGTACAACTGGGTGCAGACCATTCTGCTCCATTCTCTGGGGCAGTTCTACAGCTGCTCTTTTGTTTTGCCCTGAAAAAAATGAGGTTAACAACACCTGTCTCTTCTGATAATTGTGAAATTGTCCTGAAAATCCACCCTGTAGATCCAGTGCTTCTGGAGACTTACATAAACAACATGTTTTCTCCCAACAGAATGAGATTTATAGGAAAACTTTTGTAAAAAAACAAGAAATTCCTTCCTAAGGTCAAATACTTTGAGAAAGTGATTCTATTTTGGGAGATTGCTGGCAAAGCTACATATAGGTGCTTCCTTTGAATTGCAGCTGCAAATAACTAAGTCCTAATTTCCTATGAAGAGCCCACATTTAGATCATTTCCGAGCTGTCTGCTCAGTGAAACTCCCACACAGAAAAAGGAGAGGTTTTTCACGGTACCTTGAGAGCAGTTGTTGCACAGATGATGCATCTGAGGGGGAGGCAGCTGTAATTGTAAAGCAGATGAACTCTAGAGCTGAACTCTTTGCTGTGTTCCCAGAGTCATATGGGAATGCTGCTTGGAGCTGAGCCACTCTGCCACGGGGAAGCAGAGTCACACCCACTTCAAGGCTTCTGATCTTAAATATCACAGTTAAACCTAACAGCAGTTCAGAAGCTGTGAACTGCTAAATAAAAGCTAACTGTAAGTATTCTTCCTTTACTAAAATAACCTATGTTCCATTTATCAAACAAATCTCATGTGGAAATTGGAAAAGCAGAGCAAAACCCGTATTGTTTGGGCAATACACATACATAGTACACAAACATGATACACAAACTGCATTACCAAGGAATGTCTATATAGCTCATTGACTCTTAGGTAATCAACTCTAGTAAAATATTCTTGTAGAGTGAATGAATTTTTCAAATTAAAATATTAGTGCAGAGATGTTTTTGCCAACCTGACACAGAAGCATTGCATCCCATTTTGGAAGAAAACAAAAAATAGTCTTCAGATGTTTGAGGATTTCTTTTTTGGAGGGACGAGATCAGTATCAGGCATGTCTGAAGCTTAGGCTGCCACCACTTTGGAATACAGGAGGGAAAGGCAAGTTTCTGGTAGCTTCAATCCTGAACTGGAGTATTCACCCCAAAAGTTTGCTGGCTGGGAACAAGGAATACATGCATCTGGATACTGACCAAACTTCAGAGGCAGCAGCAGCACAGTCTGTGTGTCAATACCATGAAATCTGCTTCCATCAGCAGATGAGACTCCTTAGCCTGGTGCATGGTTACCCCTCCAACCTCCTCCAAGTCTGATCAACCCCAGACTCAAAGAAGACTTACTTGGAAATGGTCAAAGCATCACAGAATCATAAGATTATTTAGGTTGGAAAAGACCTCTAAGATCATCGAGTCCAACTGTTGATCCAGTACTGCCAAGCTCATCACCAAATACCACCTCTACACATTTTTTTAATACTTCCAGGGATGGCCACCACTTCCCTGAGCAGCCTGTTCCAATGCTGGACAAAGCTTCCATTAAGAATTTTTTTTCTAATATCAAATCTAAACCTTTCCTGACACAACTTGAAGCCATTTTCTCTTGTCCTACTGCTTTATTTATCTGGAAGAAAAGACCACCCCCCACCTCACTACAGTGTCCCCTCAGGTAGTTGTAGATAGTGATAAGATCTCCACCAAGCCTCCTTTTCTCCAGGCTAAGCACCTCCATCTCCCTCAGCCACTCCTCATAGGATTTGTGGTCTGGACCTTTCACCAGCTTTGTTGCTCTTCTTTGGACACACTCTGGCACCTCAATACCTTGCTCGTAGTGAGGGTCTCTCGAGCACAGTACTCGAGGTGTGGCATTTGTATTACCAACAAAAGCCTCAGCCCTGGCTCAGGAGACTTACAGATGTGGGATGTGGTCTAGAACATCTGCAAAAGCTGTGTCTTCTGTCTTCTCAAGGTAAGCTGTGCCTACTTAGTTACAACATCTTCCATGAAATAAAACTGAAAGCCCAAGCAGTTCTGCAGCCTGCACTACGCTTTCACCAGCATAGCTGGCTCCAGGGAGGGGGAGAGCAGCAGAAAAAGTAAATTACCCTACTGGAACTCATTCTGTACTTAACACATGCTTAAAATGCAGCTTTTCTGTCTGGGTCTTTTCATAATCAATGACGTTGCAGACATAGCATTTGTCATCATATTTCCCTTGCTTTGGAGTACATGACATGCACTGTCTTTATGGCTGAATATAAGGTCATGACTGGCCAGCTGGTAACACAAAATATATTTTTACACTAATGGCAAGGTATTCTAGCTTTTATTTCATATTGCACTGACTGCATATTCATATAAACCCTACATCTGTTTAGTTAAGTTAAGCCAGAGGGTGATGATCTTTGTCTTTACAAAAGAGCTGATTTAATTTTATTGAATAAAGCTTTCCATTTAAAAGATCAAAGCCAGTGCAGCCCCCTGCAGCAACAACTCAAAAGTTTCTCCAACTATTCAAATTAATAAAATGCAGTAACTGGGACTGAAAAAGCAGGAAGAAGAAAAAAAATGGAAATAAAAATAAAAACTCCTCAGGGGCTTTGTTTATCCTGAACTTGTAAGGAGACATTTTTCCTTCTATCAAAGTCCCATTGATTGTCCTGGCTCTCCTGCCTCTGAAAAGGCAGGAATTGATAGCAGAGGCAGTATGCACAGTTTTAGACAAATTTCCAGAAGTTGGTAATGCTGTGGGGAAAAGACACAGTACAGTGAAGAAAACCTACTGAAGAATTGGCCTCTCTAGCTACCGTGTGCTAATTCCAGGCACTAGAGAACTCCTACTTGAGGAAATATCAGTTTGTATATAAAATTGCTTGGTAAATCTACAAAAAATTATGGTAAAAATCCTGAGTTTGAAACTGTAGCTGTGGTGGAGATAGATACTTCATGTTTTCTGAGAGAGCCTGTATCACCTCCTAGCATCTGACTTTGGGGAAATTGTCTTGCCAACTTATTTTTGGGAGGGGAATGCCTTACATTTCAGTACTGAAATTTGGTTGCAAGTAGCTTCCTCACCTCCCAGACTGACAGCAGCTGATACACTGAGTGTGATACACTCTCAACTGATACACTGGGTGAGCCCCATGGCTACACTCATGCTATGGCAGGATGGGGTCAAACACGTACCAAAATCCACTTTTTGTGCCTGTCTGGAGGTTATATCTGGCAGACAGCCCAGGAACATGGAGCAAAAGGAGCTGTAGCATGTTCCAACTTAGCTCTCAATTAGGACATTGATGAAACTGGCCCCAAGGTCTGTTTTGGCTCCAAGGAAACCTTTCCAAGAGATCTATGTTGCTTCTACATCTCTTCTACACAATACATCCCCATTAGCACTTCAGCTGGGACTGGGGGAGTGCTGTGGCAGCGTTCCTCCTGTCCACCCGTCCTTACCATGCCTTGCTTCCCATGCTGAAACAGCCCTGCCATCTATCAGCTGGACTCCATCCAGACAAAGCTAAACAAAAAAGATCTGCTGTAGGAGTGCACTTACTGCAATGCAGCTGCTAACATGAGGCCAGTCAATGTGACCAGATTAGAGCTGGTCTAAAATAAATCTCTGAAACACACAGAGGGCACACACTGGATCCCCTGTGCCAGCTCCTCCATGCTACAGATCATCCCTGCTTGTTCCAGGCCACCTGCTAATGTAGACACAACCCAAAGAGGCTGCACTGCTGCTTTCTAACCCTCTCACTGTTTAAATGGGTGAATAGTGCCATTTTAGGCACCATATGGTATCCCTGCAGGCCTCCAGCTGCCACTCTGCAGATCAACAGCTCAACCAAATGTCTCGTGTCATATCTGGCAGCCCCACGCAGACATCTCAGATACCTTAGGGAGACTGACTGCTGTGGATGTCTATCTATGTTTAGACAACGGAATACCATTTTATTTTAGCATCTATTCCCCTCTAGACCAAAAAAATTGAAGCAAATGAGATTAAAAATGAGAAAGGAGATGCTGGAAATTCTATGGTGTGTTCTGTGAAGTAAAATGCACAATATAGAATAAATAAAATAATAAAAATAGAATTTCTTGAAAAATTTATTTAAAACTCTCTTTTCAATAAACTAAGAAGTATAAAAAGCTTAATCCAACAACAGAAGTATTGTTTTGTCCTTCAAGAAACAGCTGAATTTTACAAATTGCATTTATTGTTCAGTAAGGGCTGAATTCACTGGCTTTAACAGAATAATTGCAAAGCTTCAGTTTCTGTTTGTGTAATTTGCTGGCCTAATGCCCCAGATGCTCTGAGAACTGTAGCATCAGAGTCTTTGCAGGACCATATCCTAAAGCTAGTAAATCAATAAATTATCAAATTACTAATTTTGCTGGGATAGTAGTAAAAGAAACAGGCTTTGGCATGTTCTCTCTCCTAAGGGTGACTGACAGAGAGCAGCCCTTCTCTGTTACTAGCAAACTCCTGGTGTCCAGCATGGGCTGGCTGCAGGTGAGCAGAGGTGCTCTCTGGCTGACCACACTCAGGACTGGCTGGCAGATGCTGGTGGTCATGGGCCAGAGCTGTGTCATGGTTTAACCTCCTTTACACAGCGAGCCCCCTCCCAAACTGCAGAAAAACACTTTTACCTGGCAGGGAATAGCCTAAGTTTCTCAATCTGCATGGAAATACTTGGAGATTTCAAGCCTTTCAGACATTTAAACAAAAAATCCTGACCTCTTGTGGCCATCAACGTGCCCGGCAAAAGTTTCTGTCAGTTTCTAACTCAGATGATGTTCTTGCTGGATGCAGGATGGCCATTTGTGTATTCCTGGTGCTCCTCTCCCAGACCTGCCTGTGTACCAGGAGTTAGTGACAAACCTCACATTTGAACATTTCCATGGGTCCAGAGGAGGCCACAAATGTGATCAGAGGACTGGAGCACCTCTCCTACAAAGGCAGGCTGAGAGAGTTGGGGCTGTTCAGTCTGGAGAAGTGAATGCTTTGGGGAGACCTTAAAACAGCCTTCCAATACTTAAAAGGTCTTACAAACAAGAGAGAGTGTGACTTTTCACAGGGGCAGATAGTGACAGGACAAGGGGAAATAGTTTTAAACTAAAAGAGGGGAGATTTAGATTAGATAATTGGAGGAAATTCTTTACTGTGAGGCTGTTGAGGCACTGGAACAGGTTGCCCAGAGAAGATGAGGATGCCTCATCCCCATCCCCAGATGTGTTCAAGTCCAGATTGAATGAGCCCCTGAGAAACCTGATCTAGTTTGTGGTATCCCAGCCCACAGCAGGAGGCTTGGAACTGGATGATCCTTAAGGTCTCTTCTAACCATTTTTGGATTCTGTGATTTGTCCTAAATGTAAATGAAGTGCAGTCGTTTTAGACACTGTAGACAAAAATCCTGTGGAAATGCCACAGAAATGGGAAGTATGGGAGGGGTTCTGCACAGAAACATCATGCATGTGGCACACTGCTTCTTGCAGATCTTTAATTCTAACAAAGATATGAGAAAGGGAATGGTGGCTTTGTCTGCCTTGCTTTGCTGTTCTCCTAGTCTGCATCAGTAGCTTTGGGTTATAGAAAAAACTATGAATAACTATGAGTAACTATGAATATATTCTGCATGTGTGTAATTAATAATGTCTGATGTCAATTTTTGCAGATATATATTATCAGCAAGATTTCAAATATGAACCTACACTTCTAAGAAGCCAGCATCAAAACCCAGAAAGTTTGGCTTCATGTACAAGTTTGTGTAAGGAGAAAGGGCAAGTGGAGTTTCCCAGGCCAAGTGATCTTTGACCTGGACAAGCTAAGGCAACACAAGATTTAGGACAGGCACATATTTGCACCCTGATCATTCATATGCAGTGGTGTCTTCTATATAAGAATTTCTCTATCCAGGACTGAATACCTGAATGCTTTATAATTTCTAAAATAATTGGAGCACCTACAAGTATGCATTTTCAGTCTGCATGTATGGCTGCTGAAATACAAATATACCAAACAAAACAGAATCTATTGCTAGAATTTATAAATTTATAGAATATATAAATGATATAGTATATTAATAACATATATTCAAAGCAATTAAACAGTGCATGAATAAAATGTATTTTTAGGAGTTTTCTATTACCTTGTACATACAGACTGGATATAGGAACTACAGTACTGAGTGTATTTTTATTTAGAGGACAGATTCATTGATAATTGCACTTGCTTAAAACAGGGAAGTATGTAAAAGTGGTTTAAATCAAATTTACATTTAAGATTTTTTTTTCTGGAACTGTGGCTTTATTTCTGACCTCACAAAGCTTATCCATATGTTTAGTTAGCTAATAGTTAAGCTAATGTACATAAAAATAAGCCTTTGCAGACCTGAAGTCTTGATGTAGCCTGCTTTCACATTCAACCTGTTCACACACTACACAAAAAAGAAAAGATTAACTGAAAAGGTGCAATCATTCCCATTGCTCAGAATCTCTGCAGTTTTTCATTTCACATTCTCTCAAAGTACTTGTTCTTATTAACAAATATTAATAGGATAGAGAAAAATCTTGTAAAAAAATACTTTAGTGATCATTTATAAGTTTTTAATTTCGGTTTCTCCTCAGGTCTCTGTTTCTCATTTGCTGGCATTATCTGGTTTCCCTCTGAAAATAATTGATACTACACTAGCATATATAAACAGGCTTGGACTTTATTACTTGGGCCCTTGGTGTTTTCTGGCACTCATTTACAACACATTTTTTTCCAGGATGCCCATCACAGCAACAGCTGCTCATCCTCTATTCCAAAAAAACCAACTGGGCCATTTTATTGTTTTAGTGCTGATGATATTTCAGCCTCTCCTTGGGCATCTAATGCTCCTGATGCAGTCCAGCAAATTTTCATACACAAGGGATCAGGTAACAGGTTCTCCTCATGATGAAGATGAAACATGACAGCATCTCAAAATGTCCTGGAGTCAGAGAGCACTCTGAGGTACTTTGTGCATGACTGTAGTATGTTTGTTTCTTTACTAAGGACGCTGAATGACTGGAGTAGCATTTTGCCTTATACAGAAAAGTACAGTAACAACCACAAAACAGATAACCTCCACAGATTACTGTTGACAGAATGAAACAGTATTTAGTATTTCTGTGAGACAAAATGCATCACTCTGCATTTTGAAGTACCTAAACCAGTGGGATAATAAAAAGTATCTTTTAAGTGCTACTACACAAAAGTTGCTTTCAAAAAGCACAGTGTTTCTTAATTAGTTGTAGACAAGTCTTGAGAACCTCTTCTTTGGAGGGGCTGGCGTCAACCTCTTGGCATGCAGGATTCACCATCCTTCTGTATGACTCTTCAACTCTAAAAACAAAACAAGAGAAAATAAACTTCAAAATGCAGGGGTATGAAATTAAATTAGTCATCAGTCTCAGGAGGCAGTGCTCGCACTGCAGAGACAGAGGATAGAAAATCTAATATTAAGCTAAGAATGAAATCTACTGTGAAGAGCCATAAACCATTAGTAACTATTACAATGTAAATCTCAAAGCACAGTTTCCCTGACATTGATTCCCAGAGCTCCAGCCATACTAACATGGCATGGCATAAAGTATTTCTTTCTTTATGGTTTATCACTGGATACCATCTGGTATAGCAGTAGAGTGGACAGTCTGTTTCTAGCACCTGAATTAATTTATTTCACTTTCTGCTAAGGTATCTCTGATTTATATGTCATTGCACTGTGTAGGTGTGCTCATTGACTGATCTCAGCTTTGACTAACTGGATTACAGAATTGACACATAATTCAACCCCTTCCTCTGAACAACTAACCAGATGAATAACAGGATAAAATACAGGATGAAAACCTTCTAACTTAGATTATAAGCATAATGCATAACTTCCCACATTTAGTCTTTGAGGGTGTGAATAAGGATATGAATATTATTTTCTATGTTCCCATACTGCCATTCAGGATGGAAATCACAAGACAAATCAAGGAAGATACTGGATGTTCTCATATTCAGATTGACATCATAAACAGGGAGAAATAACTAAAGGCTTTCTGACAGGAATGAGAAGTAATAGAATTAAAACATAAAAGATTCTTAAATATGTATGCTCCCTAGCTAACTCATCCCTCTGCAGGTCCCACTATACAAGCTGTGTGTCCATACAGAGTTTCTGTCAAAATTAAGCAATCACAGAGTCATAGAATATGAAGGAGCTAGAATGGACCTTAAAGATAATCTAGTCCCAATCTCCCTACCATGGGCAGGGACATCTCCCCCCAGACCAGGTTGCTAAAGGCCTTATCCAACCTGACTTTGAAGACTGCCAGAGCTGAGGCATCCACACCTTGTCTGGGCAACCTGTTTCAGTATCTCACCACTCTCACAGTTAAAAATTTCTTCCTAATAGCTAACCTAAATTTCCCCTCTTTCCATCTATATCCATTACTCCTTGTTCTGTCTCTACAGTTCCTGATAAAGAGCCCCTCTCTGGCTTCCCTGTAGGCCCCTTCAGATGCTGGGAGGTTGCTGTGAGGTGTTCACTCAACCTTCTTTTTTCCAGGCTGAACAGCCCCACCTTTCTCAGTCTGTCTTCATAGAGGAGGTGCTCCAGTTCTCTTACCAACTTTGTGAGCCTCCTCTGAGTTTGCTCCAACAGTTCCATGTCCTTATGTTGGGGACACCAAAACTGGACTCAGCACTCCAGGTGGGGTCTCACAAGAGCAATGTATAGGAGGAGAATCCCCTCCTTCCACCTGCTGGCCATGGTGCTTTTGATGCAGCCCAGGGCACAGTTGGCATTCTGGGCTGTGAGTGCACATTGACAGCTCATGATGAGCTTTTCATCAACCATCATCCTCAAGTCTTTCTCTGCAGGGCACTCTCAGTCACTTCTCCATCCAACCTGAGATGTGCTTGGGATCTCCATGACCCCCATGTAGGACATTGTACTTCCCTTTGTTGAATTTCACAAGGTTTGCACAGGCCTACCTCTCAAGCCTGTCCAGGTTCCTCTGAATGGCATCCCTCCCCTCCAGCATGTCCACTGCACCACACAGCCTGGTCTTGTCAGCAAATCTGCTGAGGGTGCACTTGCTTCCACTGTCCATGTCACCAAAAACATGCTGAATAGTCTCAGCCCCAGTAGGGACCCCAGGCAACAGCACTTGTCACTGATTCCCATGTCAATAAGCCATTGACCACAACTCCTTGTGTGCTGCCACCCAGCCAGTTTTTATTCCCTGAATGGTCCACCAATCAAACCCACATCTCTCAAATCTGAAGATGAGAATGTCATGTGGGACACTGCAAAACACTTTTCAGAAGTCCAGGTAGATGTCATCAGTTGCTTTGCCCCATCCACCAATGTTGAATTTGTCAGGCAAAATCTCCCCTTTGTAAAGCCACTTTGGCTGTTGCCAGTGACTATTTTTAAGGTATATCATCACCAGAAATTTAAAACCCTGGAGGCAGATTTCAGCATTGCTCGTAGATATGGAATCCAATATTCAGGAGTCTCTGCTGAGGTATCTGCATGAACACTGGGTATTTAAGTTTCTACCTTAGGCAAAGACAATCTAATCAATATATTTAGCAGAGCCTAGACAGCAATTCAGCACACCCTGAAGCTGAGTGCCTAGGATGCCATTCAGTTGCTTAGGTTAATGTACCCAGTACTGCTTGTGATGCTCTGGGCTATCTCATTTAGCTTCCAGTTCCTAGCCCAGAAAGTGTCCACAGGTTCTTCATCACATCTGTCATACTCATATCAAAAAGCTCTAGATACTTAAGTTTAGATCACTGAGCTCCAAATGAGTGGTGAGATTAATCACTTTGAAGGCTCCACTGAATGTATTGACTGTACTGGTACCTGAGACACTTTGCACAACTAAAGACATCTATAAGAGGACGTTTAAATTTTATTTTCTTAATCTAGAGCTCAATTCCAGAATTTCCTGGGGAAGCTGTGTGTTTCAACTTCTTGTCTCCCAGTCCTGGAAGTTTTAAGTCCATCTTCTTCATGACCTCACTAAGAAATGTGCTAAAATAAAAGCAGCAAAGCAAAATAGAAGTATTTTAACTCAAAGCTCCTTTACAGACAATTAAATTATACATCTACATTTTTCAAACACTTTCAATTTGAAGTGACAGAATTTGCCCTCCTTGTCAGCCCTGCATTCTTTTAAAAACAAAAAAAAAATCAAACAAAAACAAGACAAAAGTCATGCAAAGGAAATTCTTGTCTCAATAATGTGAGAGGCACATTTGTTATTGATCCCACAGGAGTTGAGACTGTCTCCAGCCTCTTATTCCCCAATAAAGAGTACCTTTGGCGAAACAAGCTGTTAGCTTCCAACTCAGCCTCCTCCTTTGTTTTCTCCAGACCCCGATGCTGAAGTCTCCGGACTCGTTCGTCAGGGTCAACGGTCAGGAGAAGAACAAGATCAGGTTTAAGCAGATCTTCAGGCCACTGATACACCTCATCCTGAGCTGGTGGAAGATCCTGGACTTTGCCACTTGTTTCAGTGGCAATTGTGTAGGCAGCTGTGCTGTGCCAGTATCTGTCAGGAAAATACAAAATGGAGGGAGAGAATTTTAAAGAGAACATTAATTCGTCAGTAATACAAGAGACATTGGCATTGTAACAGCAGTCAATGTGCCGGTTTGTACACAAATTTAGGCAGAAACGCCCAAGACATCAATAATGATGAAATAGGTGACACCATGGCTTTGAAGGGAAATCCAAATAACAGTTCTGTCCTATCCATTATTTCTTAACAATGATAATACTCAGTGCACTATTTGGAGTTAACGTGAACTATTGATTAAAACATTATGCAAAGACTGTTTTGGATACTCCTATTAAAAGAAAGTCTCCTCATATATTGAGACAGGTCAAAGAAGAGTTACAATATTTCTCAAAATCTTTTACTCTGTCCCCTTTTTCGTGGTTCCCATCCTACTTCAGCAACAGATTTGGCAGAGAACATGCAGTCTTCACAAACATGTGAATGAACACAGACATTACTAATGTTACTAATTTCACTTGCATTTAACATTCTCCCCACTACAAGGCACTGTGTTTGATAGATTCAGTAGATTTGAGGCTGGCTGAAAATAGCACTCATGCAAACAACTTGTGTGTGTGTGTGTGTGTGTGTGTGTGTTTTGTAGCAGGAGGTTACAGTACACCTACTGAAATAAGCCAGGGGGTTGAAAGTACATCTAGACTTTTTTATTTACAGTAATATTGTAAGCTGCCTACACAGTTAGTGAAAACCAGAAATAACACAAACAAACCCAAAGAAGTGGGAAGCATGTCTCTGGCTTTACATTCACAAAGAGTAAGTCTACCTAAAACTCAAGTCATTCCAGTCCACCCGAATCTCAGACACATCTTAGAGACAGCCATGACGAGCTGCCCACAGTCTCCTCTGGTTTGTCACAAAACACTGGTTTAGCTGAGGATGCACAATCTGTGCCTCTGCTATTCCTAACGGAAGATGTAACAATTTTCATGTGTCCTAAAGCTAGTTATGAGTATTACTGATTGAAGTTCCCTGTTTTACTGTTATCATGTGTTACTCTTTAGAAGATATATTATTTATCTGACTCTCTGCAGAATGCTTCCAAAAAACCCAAAACAAACTGCAAAAAAACCCCAAAACAAAACCCCTGGAGAAACACAGAGACAATCACTGAGTCCTTGTAACACTGAACAACTGTTCGATGGCGCTGATATAAGAGGGCTTTTTAAATACACAAACCTGTCTATGATCACAGGTGCCTGAGTGGATGCTCTCGCTATCTCTGAAGCCAGAATGTAGTTGCCTGCAGCATAAAATGCTCTTTTAATGGGTGTTGGCTCATCATCAAATACAGTCCTCCACTGGCTGATGGAAGCTGGTGGGGACCGCAGCAGAACTCCATTCAGGGTGTCCTTAACAGCCTGGGTCACCGTGGTTTTGCCTACATTTCATTTACAGAAGGAAACGTTTATTATATTTTTTACCAGATACACCTGAGTTTTAAAAACTGGAAAAAAACTCCTGTCTGTTCTGTTCATGAGGTTCTGATGTCTGAACAGGTAACCCTTATCTTGTCATAAGGTTTCCAGAGGAAAATGATTCTGAGTCTGGTTGCAGGAATTAAAACTCCCCTTCCTGCTCTCTGGGCCTTCCAGCCCTTCCTTTAGCCAGCTTTCAGTCTTTATTCCCTTAAATGCATTAAGTGCATGGCAATTTCTCTGTACATTCATGGCAGTATCTCTATATATTCATTTACAATATTTTTCTAGGTTGCAATTTATGCAAATGTTGCATTGCTAGTCATCCAATTCTTTCTTTTTATGGGGATTTTCTTTAACTGACAAGTCAGAAAGCAAAACTAGTCAGAGGCAAGTAATATTTCTCTCTGAGAAAAACTGCTGGCAGTTTCCCAGACTACCACTATTTTAGTTCATTTATTTGAAAACTCTCCAGTAAAAGTATGTTTCATCATCTGCAAAAGAAATTTAATTTTCAGTAATCCACTCTATATTCTTTCATTTACATAGGTAAGGAATTAAACCACTAAATGTAAATTAGCATACACTAATCTTTTACAAGTAAGAGAAGACAGATTGGCATTTATAATTATTAATTCCTTATCTGTCACAGGTTTCTGGGCTTTTTTTTTTTTTTTTAAGCCTTATGCCTAAAAAAAACCACAGCAGTTTCT
>VZRX01020658.1:70250-81544 GCA_013398075.1 Notiomystis cincta
CGGCCGGCACGGCGGGGCGGGCCGGGCGGGGAGGCACGGGCGGGGAGGGGAGGCGGCCACCACGCATTTAAGTGCGGAGCGCCGGACACCTCTCTGCAGTCTGCGATTGAGCCGAGCCGAGCCGAGCCGAGCTCAGTCGTGTTGGACTGAACCGAACCGCCGAACCGACCCCGGCCGAACTGAGTGCAGTCGAACCGTGCCCAGGCGGATCCGAGTGAACCGCAGCGCATCCCGCCGGGGCCGAGCCGAGCCGAGCCGAGCCGAGCCGAGCCGAGCCGAGCCGAGCCGAGCCGAGCCGAGCCGAGCCGAGCCATGCAACTGCGAGGGCTGCTGTCCATCGGGCGGGCGGTGCTAGCGGCGCTGCGGGGAGGCCTGGGCGCGCTGTGCTGGAGCCTGGCTCCCATTTCCCTGCCCCTGCCCCTGCCCCTGCCCGGCTGGAGGGACTCGGCTCCCCGGCCGGAGCGGGAGCAGGAATGGGACGAAGCGCCCGTGACGCCCACCAGCGTCAATTACCACTTCACCCGGCAGTGCAACTACAAGTGCGGCTTCTGCTTCCACACGGCCAAGACCTCCTTCGTGCTGCCCCTGGAGGAGGCCAAGAGGGGGCTGGCGATGCTCAAGGAAGCAGGTGAGTCCAGGGGAGTAGGGACTCCACAGGACCAAGTGCCATGGAAAAAGTTATCCCGGGAGATGTCCCTGTCCCGCTGCTGTGGGGCATTGATAGCATTGAGCAGGAGCAGGCGATGGGCAGCAGAGGTTCATAGCATCTTTCTTTGGTCTTTCTCTAGGAATGGAGAAAATAAATTTCTCCGGAGGAGAACCGTTTCTTCAGGACAGAGGCGAATTTGTAGGCAAACTGGTCCAGTTTTGCAAGCAGGAGTTGGAGCTCCCAAGTGTCAGCATCGTTAGCAATGGCAGCCTGATCAGAAAGCAGTGGTTCGAGAAGTACGGTAAGGAGGGACCACCGGGCACTGGCAGGGCTGGGGAGCCTCCATGGGCGGCCTCACCCATACATGGGCTTGGGGGCAAGTGGGAGATGGTTTCCTAGTGGCCCATTTATAGTAAAGGCAAACAGTGGAACAGTGTTGATTATCTGTTCTGAGCATAGGCATTATACCAAAAAACCTTTTTGGTATAATGGTGTAATAAAACAATAGCTCCGCCTATCTCCACAATGCTGAGGACACACACACACAAACGATGTGTTTTGATGCTGCTGTTGATGGGGCTTTTGTGGTTGACAGGATGACTCCACAGAACTGTATTTACATGACATTTCATGACAGATGACAAGAAAGTGAAAGTGAGCAGAGTCCTGACAGCTTTTAGCTGACAGTCTAGATATTAATCAACTTTTAAAACTTGTTTTCAGGTGAATATTTAGATATTCTGGCAATTTCATGTGATAGTTTTGATGAGGATGTCAACATTTTAATTGGCCGTCGTCAAGGAAAGAAAAACCATGTGGAAAATCTGCATAAACTGAGACAGTGGTGCCGAGAGCATGCTGTTGCTTTTAAAATAAATTCAGTCATCAACAGATTTAATGTTGAGGAAGATATGAATGAGCAGATCAAGGCACTCAACCCTGTGCGCTGGAAGGTAAGAAAACAGGTTTGCTCTTCAAAGAAAAGTAATAATGAAGTGAAATCCTGGAGTTGTCTGAACCTCTTTTGACCTGAATTTTACCTCCAGCTCCAGCTTGGGCTGGTGTTAGGAGCCTTCTTGTCAATGTTTCATGGTGCTGAAACAGGTTATATCTCATTCTGCACTTATATGGAGCCCAGTAGGTCAAGAATCTTTTTTTTGGTTGTGTTATGTACAGAAAATTGCTATTTTCAGTGTGTAGATCTAGGTTGTTTTATTATATTAAAATTAATACAGAAAGACTTTAACATGTGGAAATATGTTATAGTGTAGAGGAAGTTAGGAAAAATTACTGAACAATGATACATTAATATCAATACATTGTTAGCAAGATATGTGTATATTAATTGTCTCATAGAGTATTAGAGGCTAGTGTACATATATTATTATTATTTTACTAGAAATAAGTTTGAAAATGGGTGGAAATAATGTGACATAAATATGGGAGAACTTGTGGAATAACTTCTCATTATTTGCCTCATGGATATTGTTATACAGTCAGAATTACTCAGAAAAAAAACAACCCCCAAGAAACACTGTAAGTGAAATCTCACATTGTAAGGAAAATCATCATTTATAACATTGAGAACTCTGTAATGTTAATTTACAAAACATAAAATCTGCATCATGGCCTTTGTGGAGTATTCAGTTATCACAAGTTGTGTCACTGTGGCTCCACTGACAGAAAAATTAAAGACATTGCTACTGAGACTGAAGTCTCTTATCCTCAAGGCAAGTGAAAACATAAAGTCTCAATCAAGTGCTTTCTTTGTTCAGGTATTCCAGTGCCTGCTTATCGAAGGGGAGAACAGTGGTGAGGATGCTCTAAGAGAAGCAGAAAAATTTGTTATCAGTGATGAAGACTTTGATCGATTCCTGGATCGCCACAAAGATATCTCCTGTTTGGTACCTGAATCTAATCAGAAGGTAAAAATTAAACTGTCCTTTTGTAACTATATTTTTAAATAATGTTAGAATACATGAAAGGACCAAGAAACTTCCATGGCAATTAATACTTTCCCTATTGATAGTGGCTTAGAAGAGGTGCAGTACAACTTTATCAGCAGCTGGTTTTGTTATGGTGGAAGCCAAGATTTTTAATTTTCTTTAAGGCTTTTCATTGACAACAAAGTTATTAGCAGAAGAGTAAAAACCCATTGATCCCAGCCATGTGGACACCAGTGTGAGTACTCTTCCTGACATGGGCACAGGAACCAAAAAGGTTCAAAGTTAATGTAAACACACTTTATACTCTAAGTATAGTTTCCTAAGAGAGATTCACTGTGATGTTACACTATGCCAGCATCATCAACCTGCATGAAGTAGGACAGCATCCCAACCAGCATTATATTGGGTACTGCTCCTCAGTACCCAAGTAATAGCAGTTTGGGGTAATCCCTCTCACAATAAAGTTGCATTTTTAACATTTTCTGTCTGAAGTCCTTTGGATTGCACACTCTTTATTCAGGGAAAGATGCCTTGTGCTCCTGCAGAACCTACCAGATAACTTGATCAGCTACCATCCAGCTTACTAAAGGACTTTGGTGCCAAAGGATGGAGCTCAGGACATTTTGTAAATGCCTACAGACCCTAAACATGGGATGTGGAGAGTTAGAAGAAATTTTATGAACTAAGTGAGGAAATAGCAAGTTGAACCAAATTCAGGAATGCCTTAAATCTCCCATCTTGTGTTCCTTTTCCTCTCCACAGATTAAGTTTACTTCTTAATGTATGTAGAGCTCAAGAGAGCAGACTGGGTTGCCTTTGCTATGTAAGACATGAAAGTGGGACTGTGCAGTTAGCATTTAAGGCATTCAGAGGGAGGGAGCACTAATCAGAGAAAGGGTTAAGATGAGAACCCAAAACTCTTCCGACATTTTTTTTCTTAATAGAAGTCCTACAAAAAAGGCTTTCCATGGTACATTTGGTTCCAGAAGACTGTTGCTGATTTCTGGTAAACCTGTGTGAAAGACAGACACCAAATTGATCAGATTTCCTGTTCTACACAGCAGCAAGTTCCAACTACTCAGAGAATTTTAAGGAGGATCATGTAGGAGATGCCCATTTAGCTAAGCAAAGCTGTCATATTTCTGATGTTGGCCCATTTCTTGGTGCAGACCTGAGAGCTTTTTTACCTTTGAGCTGGGAGAACACCTTTGTTTGGTGGGGTAATAATTAAACATCCCAGTTTAAGTGGCCATTTCATTTGTTTGGAAAATGGCATAATCATTACAGCATGCAAAACTCTAAGTTCTTCTGGTGTAGAAGTTAATAAAAAATTTGGATATTATTTAAAACTCCTTTATCCAGTTGGGCACCCTCATTTAAATTAGACATTAGAGAGGTCACATTCCAGGAATTACTAGCTTATTCATACATAAAGTTACTCTTGTAATTCTGTAATTTATTTCTATAAATTTCATCCAAGCTCACTGAAATAGTGGTGAT
Organism: Notiomystis cincta; assembly: GCA_013398075.1. NCBI lineage: Eukaryota > Metazoa > Chordata > Aves > Passeriformes > Notiomystidae > Notiomystis > Notiomystis cincta. Next base: position 74,346 of record VZRX01020658.1, read on the forward strand.
ACAGCAACTGTTTCAAAGATTTGTATCACACCTTGAATGAATAGTTGTTTGTTTTGTCCCTCATTTTTCATTAGAATGGAATTTTGATTTGTATATTAATTTAGTTTTTTTATTTTGCTCTATTACAGATGAGGGATTCATACCTCATTCTGGATGAATATGTAAGTCTTTTCTTGATACATGGTATTTGTATGCTAATATATGTATGTATACAAGAGCAATAACCAGTCAAATTTACTCTGCATTCTATAAAACAATTTTACCATGTGGTACAAGGAACACGTGTGATTTATTCCCATCAGACATACTGTGAAATAATATAATATAGTATGACCTAAGGAGAAGTTGTCATCAGCTTGCAAGTACAATCATTGCATCACAAATCTTAAAGTGTAAATGTCTGGTTTTGCAGGACATCTCTGCTTTTCTTTCTTTCATGTAAAAATACAGAACTTGCCCTGAAAGTTAAGTTTCAGAGTGCCTACTTAGTTTACATGTAACTGAAGAGCCAACCTTTAATCTTCAAGAATTATGATTTGCTTTGTTCCTGCTAAGATCTGTCATATGTCATGAAACATGAGTTTCTGAGCCTTCTAAGGACTACAGTGAACCTCTTTATGCAATTATGTAGGCTTTTGTGAAACTGCAGTGCAACTTCCTTAAGTCTGTATAAAAATTAAGCTTTTGCAAATTGACTTTCTAACATCTTATCATCTTATCTATTGATTTTCCAGATGCGTTTTCTAAACTGTAGAAACGGACGGAAAGAACCTTCCAAGTCTATCCTGGATGTTGGTGTAGAAGCAGCCATAAAATTCAGTGGATTTGATGAGAAGATGTTCCTAAGAAGAGGAGGAAAGTATGTGTGGAGTAAAGCTGACATGAAACTGGACTGGTGACTCAATTTACTGAGTCAGGGCAGTGCATTCTCTAAAAATAGGTGTATATTTATAAGTGAGTGTATGCTTGTATCTAATGCTTTTAACTACACTTGGTATTTTTATAGACTGATGTTGAGTATAAATCTATGTGTGAATATGTTACATGTTTTTTAAATGCAGATTACATTGTCTGTTATTTTCTTGAACAGGACCGAATACTTTCAGAGCTTTCACATGAAGAGATCTCTGAAATAAACTTTCTAGTCCATTGCACAAAGGACTTAAAGGCAAACTGTTAACATAGTGTCATGCATGAAATGTTTATAAAATATTACATGAGTGTGCATGCCAGATAACAAACAAAAAAAACCACCCGAATCTCTAATTAATTCTAAACAGCTGTAATGACAGAGAAGTCAAAATTCTTACAAGGGAATGCATTCTGCCTGTTTCTCAGGGAGAGACTGCAATTCCCGGGTAGATCACACGAGGGCCAGCTGGCAGGCCTCTGGAAGCACCCTCTGCCTTTTTCAGGAGTAATAGAGGTCAGAATCTAGGAATCCTTAAGTAATAATACATTTAAAAGGAAATCAAGGTGTAAAAATTGGCAATTTTCATTCTTTAAGACTTAACTGTAACAGGATCTTCTCCCTCTCCTCTATATACATATTTGATATTTGCAAAAATGTTGGGGGATGTGATTTTCTGCGAAAACATATTTTTAGTCATGAACACATACTGTATTTGTCCATCCAAAAACCTAGAGGTACATTCTACCTTGTGATAAACAACATCATATTTCACATTGGCCGTGTCCTTAGTCCTAACAAATATTTACATTTAAACATTGTTTTCATTTTATTAACATCTCCATTTTCCTTTCATCTGCAAATACTGATGTATTATTTTTAACTATTTTCTAACTGTGGGCATACAGTTTTGATGAAGATTTAATCTCAAATTAATTAATACCATGTAGAACAACTAAGATATATCTTCTGTTGCATACTAGCATTTTATTTTGCTAAGCCATGGAAGTACAAACAACAAAGTTCATATACCAAGCAACCTTGTTTTAAAGGTTTAAACTAATTAGCTTGCTGGTTGCAAACCTGCAGACATTAAATGAAACTAATTGGGTTTCTTGAGAGTTGCCTTTAAGAGTAGGTAGCATCAATATAAAATACAGAAAAATAAAAAAAAAAGCCCCAAACTGAAGAATAATCTAATATGCTGTCCCCATTCTTGGTTTTCTGGCAATTGTTATGGCTTTATAATTGCAGTTTTTCAAATTTAACTGGTCCCATCCTCCCTCTGTCTGAAGGGCATAGGGATAGGCATTGCACAGAGCAGAAGTGAGATGGCACTACCCATTCATCCTGTCCACTGAGCTCAATGTCTGGACTGTCTCACACATTTAAATATTTGCAGCAGTTGGGAGCCAGCATGCATTAAATGTACCACATAGAGAAAATGACACCCTTCATTTTTTTAAAAATGCTAATTGATTTTTTAAAGAATTTTTTGAGACAAATGTTTTGCATTCACCTAATGCATCTTCAAAGTTGAAGGGGGAAAATGCTTAAGTAGGAGCTGTTACTTCTGTCTAAAGGAAAGTGCTCCTCTGAATACACTGTTAAAATGTTTCCATTAATAATTCCTTCAGATTCTATTTTTACTATCCTAACTGTAAATATACTCAATGGTGCTCTTTTGTCCCTTTGTATTTTGCATTTTGCAATCACAACACTTCCTAGGGTCTGACATTTCAGTATTTTTTTTTTCTTGTATTAACACTAAGTGACATTTAAAATGTGGCCCACACACAGTAACCCCACAGTCTTTTGGCAGCTATTTCACTGACCTTGGCTGGAGTTCTCCTTGGCTCTATGGAGAGTGAAAATTTATGTAACTGGGGTTTGACTTCCCCTGCTCAAATATTAAATCTAGTCTCTTCCTCAGTACCTATACCATACTGATAGAAAAGAAGCATTTTCCTTTGCTGCTGGCTCAGGCCCAGGATGGGGAAAGATTCAGTGCATTAATGCACCAATAAATCTGCCACCTTGCAGTTTCTGCAGAAAATGCCAGCTGTAGCACAGCACACAGATATGAGGTACACAAACTCCCATTCAGATCCAGAAATCCTGCCATTCTTTGCTTTGCATTTTACCCTGTTAATGGCTATTCTTTTGCTTCCTCTGTGCCTATGGAGGAAGCTGCAGGAGAAGCAAGAAGGAGCTGAAAATGTCAAAATCCAGTAAATAGTGTACAGACATTTTAGATGACTTTTGTTAGAAGGTTCTATGTTGTTACCTCCTTAAATGCTAGGGATTTTACATCAACTCTTGCTACCACATATAATTAATAGAAAGTTTCTGCTCTATGTGATATTCTTTTTCAAAGGAAATATGAGTTGTGTACATTGGAAATGAAGAATCTGACATTACACAGTTTGACTGAGAGTCATTTAAATTAATGAACTTGGCATTGGCATCTTTATACACAAAATTTATTGTTGTGTGAAACAATAAAAACATGACTACAGTTGATTAATGTAGTTTATTTTTAAAAAAATTATAAACACAGTTCATATTGGACCAAAAGTGGGCTTTAGATTTTCATTATATAGTAGGGGCTGCCTTTCAGTATAGGACTAGAAAAACAAAACTGAATTCAACATGGTTACTTCCAGGCTTAATGATTATAGGTATGTTGTGATCCTGAAAAGCCAGGATTAAATTTAAGTCTTATAAGCACAGATATCCTTAATTGTATTTTTGTGTATAATATCATAGTATTGCAGCTAAGCACTTGCTAAAGATGCTGAATTGGGAAGGAAGTGACATTGCATTCTACTAAAATTATACAGTTGTTTCTATTTCTAAAAAAAACTGTAGAGAGTAAGTGTTGGAGGATGACTTCTGATAAAATTGTTACTGGGTAATGAGTAAAATTGTCACTTAAGATGCACTTTAGGAGGCCTTCTTTTCAGTGTGTAGGATGCTGATGTATTTGAATGTTACAAAAGATGAATTTTGGAGTACTAGTGTCAAATAATTAGTGCTAAGTATTTAATGAATATGTTGCACCTTTCAATAAATGTTTCTACTTTCCTAAGTTGGTCTGTAATTTTTTTTTTTCGTAATATAATCCATACTAGCAGCATGTGTGGCTGCAATCACAAGAGATCTGTAATTCTGGATGCATTTAGTCTGGATTTAGCAGGTGGGGCTGCTTTGCACGGTGCCAAGGGCAGCCTCCAGGCCGAGATGGAGAACAATGGTGTTGATTACCCTGGTGAACAAAGGATTTGTTACAAGCCTGAGTGGACTAGTCTGTGCTGGGAGAAGACAGTTCAAATTCCTTGTGCTGTTCAGATGACAGCCAATATGAAAGGCACAGCCATCCATAAATATCAGAGGGCAAAAATAAGATTATCTCCTGTTATGGTAAAGAAGAGAGAAAAGGCAGTCTATTTGGAAGGCTGAAGACAAGCAACATCTCAAGCTCATCTTCCATCTTAAGGATCCTTGTAAACTCTTGTATTAGACAACCTGACATTGAGCTTTTCACAGTATTTGGCTCTGTGAGAGAGGATGGCAGCTTTTTATCATCCCTTTGCTGTCCCCCCACACACTGCGGTGCTGTGAGGGAAGATCCACTGAACAAGGTTTGATCCATTTCCGTGCACTTCTGGTCATCCCATCCTCTTTTCGGCTTTTCGCTTTTATTCAGAATATTTTCTCTGCATTTTTTGGCAGTTCATTACTTGACTTTCACGATTTGTCTCTGTGTTTAATTTCTCTTGCTTGTTTTGGGGATTTGATTTGGAATCCTTTGGGCAAATTTTGGTCCTTTTCACTGCACCACATTTCATCTCAGTGCCTTTGACTGCAGTGACTCCATTTGCCAATATTCTGGGATTTTTTCCCAGTGGAACTGATTGGACCACACCTCCTCTCCAGAGCGCCGTTCCACGCTGTGCTCTGACCCGAGGACTTCACTCCCTCTCCCGAAAGGAAACACACGAATTGTCTTCGGGNTGTTTTGGGGATTTGATTTGGAATCCTTTGGGCAAATTTTGGTCCTTTTCACTGCACCACATTTCATCTCAGTGCCTTTGACTGCAGTGACTCCATTTGCCAATATTCTGGGATTTTTTCCCAGTGGAACTGATTGGACCACACCTCCTCTCCAGAGCGCCGTTCCACGCTGTGCTCTGACCCGAGGACTTCACTCCCTCTCCCGAAAGGAAACACACGAATTGTCTTCGGGAACATTCGGTTTTACTCGAGGCCCCACTGGTTTCTCCCTCCTAGTCCCGCCTTCCTCCTTCCTCATTGGTGCTCCGGCTGTCCCTCAGATGTGTGCCTTTCTCTGATTGGTTGTTATGTTTCCCTCAGATGTGTGCCTTTCTCTGATTGGTTGTTATGTTTCCCTTTTAACCCCGGACCGTGCGTGGCGCTCCTTATTCTGCCCCGGATCCTCCAGAGCGAACTTGCTGCTGCTGGAACCCACGCGAAGGACCCTTCCCTCTCCTTTACCTCCGGTGTGTTCCTGGCCAAACACTTCTGCGGGCACCCTGTTCCCCCGGGAAGGACAGCGGTGCACAGACAGCTGCCGGCTCCTGCGGGAGCTCATCCCAGCCAGGGACACTGCAGGGAAGTCGCTGTTTCCATCTGGAAGGGCGGCCCGAGGGAAGGCGCCCGAACCGTGACAGGATTGCAGTGCCGCAACTTTCCTCCATTCAGACTTCTATTCTTGGAAGGGCATCCCCGCCACTTGGCTTTTGGTTCTCNCCGGGAAGGACAGCGGTGCACAGACAGCTGCCGGCTCCTGCGGGAGCTCATCCCAGCCAGGGACACTGCAGGGAAGTCGCTGTTTCCATCTGGAAGGGCGGCCCGAGGGAAGGCGCCCGAACCGTGACAGGATTGCAGTGCCGCANGAAGAGAAAAAATTCTGAAAAAAAAATCGAAAAGCTGAAAAGTGAATGGGACAAGCAGAAGTGCAGTGAAAGGAAAAGTACCGAAAGTTGCCCAAATGATTCCTAATCAAATCTGGAAAACTCTCCAAATATCCAGGGACACCTCAGCCGTAAAAGGCGTGCCAAGGCCAGCACGGCGCTGCCNAATATCCAGGGACACTGAAGAACTTCACTGTCAAAAACTGAAGAGAAAAAATTCTGAAAAAAAAATCGAAAAGCTGAAAAGTGAATGGGACAAGCAGAAGTGCAGTGAAAGGAAAAGTACCGAAAGTTGCCCAAATGATTCCTAATCAAATCTGGAAAACTCTCCAAATATCCAGGGACACCTCAGCCGTAAAAGGCGTGCCAAGGCCAGCACGGCGCTGCCCTAACACTGCCCCATCCGCCCTTGTTGCCTGGGGAAGGTGTCACTCCCGAGCCACTCGGAGAGCTCAGCCAAGGGTTCGGGTTGTGCTCAGGACCAGGTTTTCCCTGAGGGTTAGGGTACAGAAAACCACAAAGCCCAGATTGCCAGAGACCACATTCCTTTCAGGAAAGAGAATGAAATCTTGCAATTTCAATGAAGATCAATTGGGCAAGCTTTGGTCCATTTCTGTGCTCTTCTGGTGATCTCCTTTGCTTTTTTTCAGAATTTTTTCTCTTTATTTTGTTAAAGTTAATTTCTTCAGATTCTTGTTTAATCTCTGTGGGTATTTTTCTTGCTTGTTTCTGCGATTTGGATTGGAATCATTTGGGCACGTTCCTTTTCCTTTCCACTGCACATTTCATTTCAGTCCCTTTGGTTGCAGTTACTGCATTTTCAAATATTCCTTTACTTTCCCCAGTGGAATTTCCTTGGATCGTATCTCCTTTCCGAAGTGGTTTTTTTCCACTTTGTTCTCTGATTTGAGGATTTCATTCCCTTTCAGGCCCTTACTCCGCACAGACACCAACAGCAGGGGAGCTCGATGAGCTCCCGCAGAGCAGCCGTGGCCGTCATGGTTCCCGTGCCTTTCCCCTCCTTCCTTCCTTCTTCCTTCCCTGGCAGGCAGGTCAAACCCCCCGCCTCCTCTGCGCAGCCAGTCCAGCTGCTCTCTCTGCCCGTGACGGAGCTGCTGGGCCGGGGCATCACGCTCGAGCAGCCCGACCTGCCATTTCCCCGAGGAGATGAGAAGCCCCGCGGTGAAAGCGGGCGCTCGGCGGGCTCGCCGTTCCCGGGCGGGCGGCGCTGCCAAGCGGGAATTCCCGGAATCCCTGCGCCCGCGGGCGAGAGGCGCCCCCGCCGCCGCCAGGGGGCACCGCTGCGCCTGAGCGGCGCGGCCGCTTCAAAGTGGGCGGTGGCGCGAGCGCGG
>VZRX01020658.1:81703-139393 GCA_013398075.1 Notiomystis cincta
CCTCAGCCCCGCGTGTCCGCTGCCTTGCGCTTTCCACAAACGAGCGAAAACGTGTCGGAAGAGCCCGGTGCCTTGGAGGGCAGTAGCCATTCTTTGGGGAGGGGCAAGTAATGAGTATGGGGGTCTGTGGAGTGCCACCCCCAGGCAGTGTTCTCGATACAAGCGACGCGTGCAGCGTGGGGAGAAAACCGGATCGTTTGGCTTGCAGGGGTGGAAGAAGTCGGAGTAAGGGCTCGCGTTTTCCTTCTCCGAGGTGATGTTACCGTTGACTTTCTTTGAGCTCTTGGAAGAACCCGTAGGTACCGTAATGAGGTTGTCTCCCCCACCCGCTGGATCACGGCTGTCTAGTTCCTAAACAGATCAGGCCCTGGATCATGTGTTTATTGCTTCTGTAGAACTGGAACAGGGAGTGTCAGCGGGGCAGGTTGATGGAAGAAGATACCAGCTGTTTGAATTTTGGCTGTGTTCTTGGAATTACTGTCACTTCTGCCCTGGAACATAATCTTGTTTTACGACAAGCATAAATGATGATCTATAACTAGATCCATTTGTTTATATTGTTCCCCGTGTAGCAAAACAACTGTTTACATTGTGAAATGGATTGCTTCATTTCACATTAGCTTATCAGTGCTGGCCCAGGAACGGCTGAGATGAAGTTACGTGTTCTTGGGCAGAGTGCTACTGGAGAGATTACATCAGTAGTTTAAACTTGTGGTGGCTGGCCTGTCTGCTTGTGTGTGCTTCTCTCACAGGCATCGGAGCCTAGTGAAGGGCTGATTGGGGGTGGTGGAAGAGTGTCTGGGGTTGTAGTATGGTGAAGGGCAGATTTGTGCCTTTAATGAAAGTGTTTAAACTTCTGTGGGACTTCACAGTCTGGGAAAACTTAGATTATTTTTTCCTGACAGTGAGGTATCAAGGTGTCCTAACATTCAGTTTGTTAAGTACCCAAGAGAAGCAAGATCAAGTGGGAAGAGTGGTGGTAGGAGGAAGAAATAGTTCCTTTTGTTTTAGGAGTGTCTTGAAAAAGACAAGATTTCCCCTACCACCATCCTTGCCCCCTGGGATGAAGTTTTATTTCTTTACTGCCCCCTTTCCCTGGCCATCATGCTTCATTATCATTATCCTCTTGTGCAGTCTGTATTATGAGGCAGAGAAACCATCTGTGATTGAAGTGATACTACAATGATGGATGTTTCAATTTGATGTAACTACTTTGAATAAGCCATCCTTCACGTAAAACAGAGGGTTGATTTTCCCACATATCTAAATCACCATGATTCATATCTTAGGAGCTGCTAGATCAAATCATGTGTTTGTTGTCTGCAGTAACTGTAGATTTTTGCCCTTGAAGCACAGCGTTAAAAGTTATGTTCACTTACAGACTGTCTTTTTGCCTAATTTAGTATTTTTAGGCAATAATTTGTAGGAGAAGAAAAGACTATATATTTGCTTAACTTTTTTGGTTTTAAATGTGGGTTGGTTTTTTCCCCCAGTACTACATTCCAAGTATTTGTCAGATTTCACATGGGGTTTTTTTATGACTTCTGACAACTTGTCTTTCAGTTAAGCCAGAGGACAAGGCTGCTGTCTTAAACATGAGTTTTGGCTGCAGTGTCATACAGTGGGTATGAATGGCTTCAGTGTATCTGCTGTATTTACAAGAATGCTCTCATAGGCTGGCAGAAAACTCTTATTTGCCCTCCCAGTGCTGATTCAGGGAAAAATAATGGCTCTGATCATCCTGAAGCCTGGTCAGTGAGCACAGACCTTTTCTCTCCTAGATGCAGCACGTGAATTGGAACCTCTTATACTTAGCACCATATTTCCTGTGGGTTAGTGTCTGTAGTTATACAGTTGGGTTGGTAGTCTGTGGTTTGATTAGAAGACTTGCTTTTTATTGTGTTCCTTTTTGCATCTGAAGTTACAAAAAGGAAATGGAAAACAATTACAAACTAACTCACCACTCGGTTTGAATGATGTAGTGATTCTGCTGTGTCTAACTTAGGCTGTGGTCAGCTGTTCTTTTTATAAGGCAAGGGCCTTTTCTGTATTGCTTTGCAGAAACAAGCTCATAGAATTCATCTTTCCCTGACTTTTTGAAGGAGATCAGACAAAAAGATAATAATGATAATGTCTATTTTTCACTTCTGATGGCTGAGAGGAGCTGTTGAAAATACAGTTTCTCTTCTGGCTGCCTGCTGCAAAGTGATAGGAATGTGTTTTGTATTTTCCTAATCAACTGGGATCAGAAATGCTTACAGTTTTTCTGCATATGTAGTCAGCAAATTCTGGAGCTGGCAGTGATAGTACAAAATGGGTTTTCAAATAGTTTGACTGTTTGCTGATGGTGCCACTTACAGTGGTAACACCATTAAGTGTCTTTTCTCAAAAAGGCTGAAGAAAATGGGGAACAGAGAAACTGAATTAATATGCCTGGTAACATTTTATTTATTTTGAGGACAGAATATCTTGTCAGATGGTTCTAGTCTTGGCATGACTATGTTATTTCCTTATTACAGCAGCATTTTCACCTTTTCATTCAAAGAAGTGACTGGTAACTTATTGCAATAAAACACCTTGCTCTTATCCTCCAGGTATCACTATGACAGTTTAATAAAAGTACATCCTATTTATATTGAATGGAAATAACTTGTGATTGAAGAAATGCACTAAAGCTTATTTAATGCAAACTTTTTTCTTTGTGATGTCCAATGTATCATCTGAAATACTTCAGAATGGGGATGGGTCTTGCAGGTTGTCTGGAAAATAAAATTCTAACTTAACAGGTTCAGGAGGCATTTTTTTCATTACATACAAATGTTCACCTTTATTTGCAGTGTCACTGCTTTGCTTGTGAATAGATAGATTCCATAGTTTTGGAGCCTTTATTCTTGAATTTCACTTGGAAATTTTACTGACTGTTCTGTTTCTGGAGTATTTGGGTTATTTCCTGTAACCAGAAAACATCCATGAACTACAAGCTATGAAAGCTATCACTGTGGTTCTTGGAGGCAGTTTGAGCTGACCAGCCTTCGTCTCAACTCCAGTCTCTAGTAAATAGATCATATATAGGATAAGAATTTTACACTGTTGTACATGTCCAGTCCTTGCAGAGGACTCTTATATTTAGCCAGGAATATGAAATATGAGCAATGTGAAAATGAATTAGGAAAATATATTGAGGCAAAAATCCATTACTTGCCCTTGATAATCTGGTACATGATCAGCTTCTTCCTATGCTTATTATTTCTGTCATTGCTGTTTAACAGTTGATTTACTTCATGTTTTATTGCTGGTCAGGATCTGTGTGTGGATTTTATAATCTCACAGATACTAATTTCCTTTTATATGTGTCTGTATGTAAAACATGCTGCATACAATATTTTATGTAATGTATATATATATAAATATATATTTTTTAGTTTTCGTTTCTCTGAGCAGCATCTGATGGGGTCAGGTCTGACAGAAGCATCAGAAGTGGTTGCATTCTGTCCCCCTACACAATGTTTTCAGTCAGGGCTGCCTCCCTGCATTGACCACACAGGATGGCTGTGGTGATATGGGTGAGCAGAGTCTATTCCTTGCCCAAATGCCCCCTCCCTGGGGTGACAGGAAGGGTCTTGCTGCATTCTGTAAAGCAACTGTATTTTTCTGGGCTTGATGCTTCAGACAGTGTTTGTCCTCTTAGGAGGAAAATGAGTGTTTTTTAAGTCTGAGTTTCCTTCTATTACTACCTAAGGGAAACAGTTTTCCCTTCATCTCTCTGTTCCTGCATTAAGAAATACATCCACCCAGACAGAATGAGAGCAATGCTCTGTGACTTGTGTGGTCAGGCTCATGTCTCCAGTGCAGTCTTGTAACAGAAACTTAAAGTTCAAGACCAATGTGCACTCAGTGTATATATATTTTTAGCCCGATTTTCTGAGAAAATAGAGATTGCATGCAGCTCTCCGTGAATGTTTTTCATTCTTGCTTTTAATTTCTAAGCCTTTTGAGCAATTCCTGCTGCATTTGTGAGAGGGTGGTAGCTTATCTCTGATAAATATCCACCTTTTCTGGAAGTAGGTAGCCTCAGCAGATGGAAAGATGCCTGCTGAAGGACAGATTGAAGTCTGAACTCTTCCTGCAACTTTGACACACATTCCTAGGAAACTGGGTTTTTCCAGCTCAGTTGCTTACAAATCAATTTACATTGTGTTCCTATTTTTTGACACTATTTCAAATACTATTGCTCCTTCATTTCTGAATATTTTTGCAACAGTTTTGAATATGAAGAAATACAAGTGTTTAGTCTTTAGTCCCAAGTAGCTTTTATAATATGGTAAAAAGTGCATGATGAGAAAGGAAAGATTCACTGGTTTTATTAAAGATTTTATTTTATTATTGTTCTTTATACATGTCCTGCTTATGTGAAACCCTGTTCATTAAAATAGTTATTTTAACTCTTTTTATTAATCTTGCTTCGTAATAACTCTTGAGACACCCAGAAACTTTTTTTGTAGTTGTATTGTATAAAGATTGTTCCCCAAATGGAACAAAGACTTAATAGGATGCAAGCTGAAACAGTTCAGTCTAATTTCTGTATTTCTCCTTAGTATTTGTTTTCTGTAAACAGACTCTGCATGAACCTTTCAGTTAGCTGATCACTTTTGCACACTGCTATCTGTTGAATACATCTTGTGGTCTTTGTTTGTCTTGTCATGCTGACTTGATTAATGTTGTACCATCATCTTCCTTCATGAATAATGGATTTCCTGTCATGCAGTTGGATCCTAGAGGAGAAAACACCTACACCAGATTTCTTAGATTAATTATGCATTACTTTTACCTTTGATGTGTACTGTCTGTTCTTACTTCTGTGAAAAAAGTGCTGACCAAAAGATACGTACTGAGGGTGTATTAGGTATGTTAGATTTGTGGAAAGGCAGACCATATTTTAATTTACAAGAGAACCAACCAAACCAAGCCCCAACTTTTATTAGAGCTTTCCAGTGTTTTTCTTTGTACTTCTGGTATTTATTGACATCATATATTTTGAAAGGTTTGCTGGTGATTTCTCTCTACTTTAAATGACCAGGTTATGCTTGTGTCAATTACTGTTTCTTAGTTGTGTGCCTGGGTCTAGCTTCCCAGGGAAGATGTTACAGTATTCATTAGGACTGTCCCTGGAAAGCTGTGAGAGGTAGCATAACCACAGTCACAGCTGTAGGATGCATGTGCCAGCTCCAGTGGGCTGTTGATGCTTATTCCATCTTGGTTTTTGGCCTCATTGATTGTCAGGACCACACTTGAGTCTGCTGGGCTCTGGCTTGCTCCAGAGACCAAGCTGAGGTTGTAAGCTTTATGCCTCAGGTAGAGCAGGGCAGTCGTCTCTCTCTTCCTGTTCATCACTGAGAAGTGAAACCAGTGCAGGTTCAGCACAACATGGTGGTGAACCTCGTAGTTGCTACAGGAGCTGAAGCCAACCACTTCCCAAGGGTACAGTATGTATTATTTAAGCACTTAAAAACCTTTGGAGTTTATGGATGCTCACCCATTCTGACTCACCTGCAGGGTGTAAATTTTTCTCAAGGCTACAAGCTTGTTTGTTTCTCTTTACCATGTGACAGTCCCTGGCCTTGGGGAAGGTTATGCTGGAAAAGTTGGTGTTGTGTGAAGCTTGCTCAAAGCGCAGTGCTGCTGACCCTGGCACCTCTCCATGCTGTCATTGGCTCCGCTCTGTGTGTTTGGTTGTGCCCTGTACTTTGGATCCTTGTGGCTCTGGGGGAGCCATTCTCTGCTGTGTGAGTTCATCCTTCCCTCCACTGTAGTTTTTCACCTCTGCTGCTTACTGAAGCAAACAGCTTGGCTCCATCAAACTGCTGCTGTCAGTGAGCATCAGCTGTGCTGGTGTTCAGAATATGTAACCTCATATCACCTATCTCCTTTCTTGCATGATGTGATGTCCCACTGGAGCACCAGCACTGGCCATTTACTTTGCATGGATCTGTGTCTGAAAATCCATTCTTAAATGTTTCTCCACTGGCTTTTATTGAGGGTGAAACGTAATAGTTCTTAGTGGTTTTACTGTCTTAACCCCTTTACATCTGTAGAGTCACTAGGAGTGTGATAAGCCACTTCTCTGCCTTCTGTTCTCTTTTGTTCTAGCTTGTCATTGTCTTAAAAATAAAATCTCACTTCAGAGGGAGCAACAGGGTAGTTCTAACTTCAGTTCATGTTACATATTTAGTCAAAAATCAAGGTATGACAAATTTGTAGACAACTCATACATCCAAAGAATGTGATAGTCTTTTTAGCAGACTGTCAGTTAGTGTTAAATATTTGCATCAGTCACTTCACATTTCCATTAGCTCCTTAAAAAGCTGAAGTTCACAGATTTGAATAAAATATAATGCTTGACTATGTTCCCTGCTTTTCAATTTAGACTAGTCCTTCTAATAGTTACAGATAAATGTGTTTTCAGGGGCTTCTCTTTTTTGGAAAGTTTATCATTTTGCTCTGCCTTCTCTGAAAGCTCTGCATGGGTTTTTTGGGGGGTTTCTTTGGTTTGATTTTGTTTCCTGTCCTCCATGATTCTACTGTGTTGGTCTTAAGACCAACACAGGCATGTCCTTGTAACTTTTATTAATAGGAATAGTTGCTTTGGATGGGATGATTCACCACAGCTGCCAATATAAGGAAGAGTCAAACCATCGTGCCCCTTCATTGTGCTAATAATAGTGGTGCACCATTTTGCTGGCACACAACACTGCTGTTAGTGGCAGCTTCAGGAGGGGTTGCTGCAAGGGCAGCAGGGTCAGTGAGGATCTCTGCTTTTCCCCTTTCACCTTAGTATCTTTTCTTGTGCAGCTTCATTCTTCACCCCATGAGACTGAACCCATCCTTTTCATTGAAATAACAGTGAATTTTCCCTGTGGTATCAACCAGTTCTGATCTTGAACTTTGGAAGGGCAAAGATGGTGCTATTTTTGGAGGGGAAAAAAAAAACCCCAAACACAAAAAAACCTGCAAAACAAAACATTTTTTGTGCTGGACAGGATGTAACTAAAACTGTAACCTGGAGAGTTCCAGAGTAAAACAATATGTGTACATAACGATGTCCTATCAAAATCACCTCAATTAATGTGAAAATCCACTTATTTTCTCAATACCAAGGGAGTTGCCATGTATTGCCTTAACATGGGACTTACCCAGCCCTACTGGTTATGAAGTATTCCCAGCATGTGGAGTTTTACAGGAAATAGAGGAAATCATTCTCTTAAAAAAAATAAATCTTTACAGTCAAACTTAAAACAAGCAGGCTTAAATAAAAGACAGTGCATATCTGGGCTCTTGGAAATTGTTGAAAGGCTGCAGAAGGTTAGTATCTGACCATGAGCACATAGGTGTTCCTAGAAATGTGTAGGAAATGCTCTTTGTGGGAGCTGTAGACTTGAGTTTAGCTATTTCATATTATCTAAAGTCTTTGTGTTTGCTGTCCAACTGGTTCAGTGTGTGAGTGGGAGAAAATCAGAGGTTACTCAATAAGATTGTTCCCAGACATTCATCAGGCTTTGATTTTTTTTTTTTTCATTCAGTGAAAATATGTAGAACTCCACTACCTGAAAACAATAAATTGTGTAACAAGGAAATAAAAAATAATTTTAAAGGCTTGTCTTCCTATTTTATACAGACACTTCATTTTTGAGTGTATATATCAGATAAATCACATCGTGTTTTAATGCATTTATTGAATGCTCAAGAGGGCTTTGTAACAGAACCTTCTGTGATTACATCATTATGTGCTTAGGGAGCCAAAGTAACAAATTGACTTTCTCTTTAATAGAGGTGGCTCCCAATATTTAAAACTATTATATACCTACAGTGATGGAAAGTCTGCAGGGATCAGAAAAAGATTCCCTCATTTAGAAGAGAACATTTTTCCTGAATATACTATTTTCATATTTCTCTAAAACAAGTTACTTTTCATAATAATAATATGAAAAGTCTCCTCCAGTTTCTTTTCCTCCATATTCTTCTTCCTACTTAGCAGCCATTCAGTACATGGAAATAAGAAAATGAGGATATTTTGAAATAAGGATACTTTGCATAAATTATTTCCAAAAATATGTACTGGATTTGAATGTTGACGTTTTCTGTGGATGTTAACAGTTAAGGAGTATAATGAAACTGTCAAAGAAAAAAAAGATAGGAACTCCTCAGAAAACAATAATGTAAATAGAGTGGTTTTTTTCTCAATGCAATATACTTTTGCAGATGTCATCTATTCTGGGGAAGTACCACATATGCAAAATATCCAGGTGCAAAGAGTGGCTTTGGGGCAGTCTGTCCCAAAATGAACAACTGTTTGGCATCTGATGGTACAGCTTGAACTGTATGAACTCTTGCTGTGTGAAGGCTTGATGTACCTGCAAATGAATGAGCAGTGCTGTGTGATGGGAAAGATGCGAATTATTTGAGAACTCTCTCAGAGGGTTGTTAGCCATGGAGGCAGCCAGGTTGAGTGGGCCCTTGGCTGCTGAGGTGGTGTGAATTGCAGCATTGCATGCTTTGTCATAAATGACCACACAGGGCAGGGGCTGTGTGCTCTCTCTGTGGAACTGTATTTTCCTTCGTGACAATTCCTATTTGGATCTTTTCCCTCTTTTCACATGCTGTCCCTGTGTTCCCAAGAACCACAGTCCTCTCTTAACTGATAGAGTGCCTTTGGGAAATGTCTGATATGACACAAGATCCAGAATAGTACTGACAGTCACAGCTCTCATCTGACAGGCATAGGGAGACTATCTTAAAAGTTCCAGGGTTACAGGGAGCATATGCTTTGGGATAATGCCATTATATCAATTTTCTTCTTGCCTCCTGTTTTGCCTTTATTTTGGCTGTGCAGCTCACTGCCAGTCACAGTGATGGAGCCATTGCCAAGTCAGTCCATCTGGCCCATCCTGTGCAAAATGCAGTTGTACCTCAGTTCACATCTGTGCCTCTTTGTGTGTTGTGTGGCCACTTTGTAGGCTGAAAGGACTTGCCCGGTGTGTTTCTCTTCAGCCAGTCCATCTCCTGTGTGGTCAAGCTTCTAGAGAGAAGGCATGTGAATCTGCGCTCTTCAAAATGAAAGAATATTTCCTTTTCTTTTCTTTCAGTCAAATACTTCATGTGCTTCAATGTATCTGAGATGATGGGCAACTTCTTTGGTCCATTTGTGATTGACTGACAAAAGGAGGTCAGGTTAAGTCTGTGTTGATTTCTAGGTCAGGCTGAACCTTAGACCCCTTTTTAGTTTATTTTCTTTCTAGTGTTTGTAAGTGAACAATAACTTTAAAAATATTTGCAAATGAAGGAATTAAAAATGGGTTTGTTTTCATACAATTGTGAGGGATGGATAGAAAAGTTGCGAAATTTAGACTGTTTTTACACCACGCTCAGATCCCGATTGTGGTCAGTTTATTTTAATATTTTTCCCTAGGAAATTAGAGTAGTCATGTGGAAAAAGCTTTTTTCCCCCTATATATATTATATATATATAATATATACCATTTTGAAATGGTGTGATATGCCTACCTCTACTTTTTTATAGGAACTGATACAGTATTTAGTCAACTTTACTGCATTTGAGGATCTTCTGGAAGGCTTAGAAAAACTCATCCAGTAAAATGAATATAAAATCATGATTTCATTATTTTAACCATAGTTTTTGATTGATTGTTCTTCATTGGATGGAAAAATAAATACAGGGAAGACATTTTCCATTGCAGCTTTTTAATAAACAGGTGTGTATGTGGTAGGGAATTGTTTTCTAACGAAGGCTTAATTCTGTGTGTTTTTCTATTATAGATGTTTATTATAACATATTAATATAATATGATAGTTAAATCCAGCCATCTCTTAAAAATCTGAAATGACAAAGCCGCTTTAGAAGTGCATCCAAGAGTTAGTAGAGTAGTAATAGCTGTCAGGTTCAAAGCAAAGCTAGCAATTAAATCTTCTGGCCTATTATGCTAGAAATATATTATATTTCCCTGTTTGCAGCACACAGTATCTCCTGTATTAACATGAATGGATCTATTAAAATGCCTTTTATCACTGTGCTTTGAGCATTTCTGTCTTCATGAAATCATGTAGCTACTTTCTCTAAAAAGGCTTTAAAGAGCTTCCCACATCGGATCCAGTGAAAAGCACCTCACTGTTGGGAACAAGCCAGTGAAATAGCTCTTCAGCTGTGGTAACCTGAATAGCACTTGCCAAGAGAAAATGGTGTGGGATATGTAAACCAGAGGGAAGGAGGGGAAGGACTGTAGCAGGTGGGTAGCTTCCTACTCTGCTTCAGGGAATCCACGGGAATTTCATCTCCTGGCTTGAGCAACAGCATACTTAGGCTGGCACTGTGCAGCAAGGAGCTTTACCCAGAGTTCTTCTCTCTTCTCTAAGCTGTACACTTAAATTTTGCCTAAGGTTCCAGGATGTAATCTGTGTCTCCTTGCACAGGGCTTCAGTTTGTTTGTGGCCTGTAAGTAGTTTGCACAGCAGAATTTCCCTTTGGCTGGTGTGTTGTGCCCCTGGCTGCTGCGGGAGCTGGCGCTGCTGAGGGATCTCATCTTTCACCCTGTGTCCCTTCCCCCTGTGAGTAGGGGTGACAGTGTAGGACTGTATGAAATGCTGTCTCTTGACAAAGCTAGGGAGGCTGGTGAGGACGTGTTTTGTATAATCCCAAGCTGTCACCACTATTAGTAAAGTGAGAATCCAAAGCTGAAATTCCTTCTTGTGCCTATAACCTGTCAAACCTCATCCTCTTTCCTATGTGCCCTTTAGTGTTTGTCCTTGGACCCTGTGGCTGCCAGGCTGTGAGCTGCATCATGAGCTCTGACAGGATGAAGTGGAGAGAAATGAGTTCACGGCTGTTTGTGCCTCCTGGCTACTCTTGGCTGACACAAAAACCAGATGACCCATGGGCTGTCACACAATACAGAGTAGATCCCACAGCCTTTTTTTCCACATTTGCCACTGGTCCTGTGCTGAGAGTGAGACAGGTTTCCTAATTCTTCTGTCAGCTTGTGGCTCTGTACAATACAGATTTCTTGTTGGGAAAACCATTATGGCACAGCAGCAAAAGCCTTCCAGGTGAACGGAGCAACAGCCGACTGTAAAATATAAACAAGTAGATAGATTTCTATGAAATAAACTGAGAATCAAGATGTTCCAGGACTAGGCCTAGGCAAGACACCATTTAACATTATCATTTCTAAGACAGAAGCTTAGAGAAAAAAAAAGCATCCAATTATGCTGTTTACTAGAGTGTAATAATAAGTAAGTAGTAGCCACAAAGAATGATTTATTTCTTTCTGATGAGTAAAACCAAAGATATGTATACAGGGTGTGGCTGTTCAGGTTTCTTGGTGAAAAGTTTTCCAGACATGGAACATGAGGGACTGCATCCTGGAAAACAGCAACTCTGCAAAAGTGTAGTGATCAAGCTGGATACAGAACTCTTAAGCTATTAGTGAACCATTATAGGAAGAGAAGTGAGTGCTAATTTAATCCTTGGTTGATGGGATTCATAAAATGAGCATTTTTCTCCTGGCATGGTAGAGGTGTTGCTAATGGCAATAACACTCAAATTCTGTATCTGATCCCAGTTTTCACATCTTTAAAAGGTCTTTTGAAAACCTTCAGGAGATATAGAAAGAGCCACAGTAATTATTAGTGGTGAAAAAATTCCTGGAAGTGATTTAATATCGAAGGGGTGGAGTGTGAGCAGCTGCTTTTTTTCCACTTGAATTTTTATTAGTAGTTACTGGTATCCTGTCCAGATAATTTTAATACAGACTTCATCTCATCCAAAGACAAATGTCTAAAAATATGTTGAATGGATTGATTAGGCAGGTCATCTCTGAGGTAAATTGTTTTGTTGCTGATGGTGGATAAAACACTAGTCAAAAATGATCAAGAGGAAAGGCTGAGAAGACTGAGAAGGTCATTAAAATTATGGGAAAAGAGTTTGGGGGAATCGTTTACATGAATTAAATAGCAATAAAAGAGTTAAAATAGCCCAGTGGCAAGTGCAGGAGATGACCATTGCCTATGTCCTTTCAGAAATTCTTGAAGTTGGATTCAGTTGTTTGAAGAAAAGAAGGAAGATCTTGAGTACCAGGATAACCATTTTAATTGTGTGACAGATCAGAAAAAATACTGCATTTTATGTACATTATATGCATGTTCTTTCTATAGGATTTAGACATACAGCTTCTTGTTGAATCTAATGTTCAGTCTACAGGCTGGGGGACTGGCAGGATGCTGGCTATTTAAGAAGAGCCTCTTGGGAAAGTTTGTATGGGAGGGGAGGTAAGTGGTTTGTCTATCTTTGTAGAGCTTAACCTAATAGCTGGATAACTCCAAGGAAATGTCAGACAGAAGGGTTGAAATTTCCAGTTTGGATAAGGAGAGAGAGAGATGCTTGGAGCAGGAGGTAAATCTGTGAGGTCTTTCTGTAGAGAGGATAAACTGAAATTTTGTGGTTGGAAGAGATTGCCCAGGAGCAAACAGGAGGAGTGACAAACTGCTGATAAAGAACTGTTTGTTTCCTCAGGATCCCTCCTGCCTTTGCAAGATAGAAGTGGGAGAGAGAGCCCTGGGAAGGCAGTGTTGGTGGAGTGGTTAGGGAAGTGCTGAGTGAGGTGCTGGCAAGGGCAAGGTTTTAAGAGGAAGAAAGAGATTAGGAGATGCATAAGTCAGATGAAGCTGATGCAATGACTGAGAGTGCTGGACAAGTTGTGTGCTAAAAAGGAGAGCTGGCAGAAAAGATGCAAAACATCTGTGGTAGAGCTTTAGAAAATGAGTATGAAAGCAGCTTAAACCCTAACCATACCACCCTGACTGTAGAAGATATGGAACATCTTAGCTGCCTTGACAAGAAAGTGTGTTGTACTCAATTCTTTTACTTTCCTTTTTTAATTTATTTTTCTCCTCCCATTTAGATAAGCATAACTAGAAACACTGAAGAGCTAAATGGAAAGGTGAACAGCTGTAGCTCTTCAAAGCAGTAAATTGCCCTTCCTGCCATTAGAGAAGGTGGTGAATCTCTCGAGGTTTACAGCCCAAGGCAAGTTGTGTGCCCAGGCAGTATTTGTTATCCATGTAAAAGCTGCTTATCTTGCTGTCAGGGTACTTGGGAAATTTGTAATAATTTGTGGTGTTCAGGTTAACAATCTGATACATCCCATGGACCTTCTGACCTCAAGGTCCAGGATACAGTTTTCTTATTTTACAAGTAGATAGACCATAATGAAAATAGATTTTGATTTTCCTTCTAAAGGGTCAAGATAATTTAGGAAGAGGGCAATGACAATTTTTGTCAGTTTTCCTAATTTTCAAGCAAGATTGGTTTTAAAGAAGTAGGAGGGGAAGGTTGAAGTGAAGAGGTTGTAGAAGTGAGGGGGGAACCTTGTTTTGGTGCACAGCTGCTGGCTGAGTATCCGTAGCATAGAATTTTAGAGTACATATATCTGGACTTTTTTGAGCATTGGTTGCTTGAGTAACAGTAACTACTGTTTGTTTGTTTTTTCTGTAAGTATGGTAGATATTTTTCTCATATCACATCTCCCTCTAAATGGAAATTAGTGGAGGATGAGAATGTTACAGCAATTAAATGCTTATTTTTAGGAGTTTCAAATGTTAAGGCATACTTCAATAATACAAATATTTTTAAATAGCATATTTAAAACTTAAGATGAATACAGAAGATGGGAATTTTGTGTGTTTGGCTATAAACTTATTCCAAGCTGTGTTTCTTTTAGATTTGGTAACAAAAGACAGGTTTTGTGTTTAAAATCTACATACTTAGTTTGAGTATATAAGTTTTATGAGTATTTGTTGGAAAGGAACTCAGTTGATGGTTTATCTCTGAGAAGAAATGCTATTGGATAAATCTGAAAAATGAGAAATAGCTTGCAGTGAAAGTAGGACTCCTGCCAGCTGCTGTTTTCTGAATTCATGGAATCATAAAATTGTTTGGTTGAAAAAGACCTCTAAGATCATCAAGTCCAACTGTTAACCCAGCACTGCCAAGACCACCATGAAATTTTGTCTGCTTTGACTGTGCTATCACATAATTTTAAAAGCTCCTTGGCAAAATGGAGCTCTTAGTTCTGGTTTTATACAGTCAGTTGAAATAAAGTGTGACACTTTTGTCTTTCAGGCTTGTCTAACACTACCAAAATCGTAGACTGGTTGGTGCTTTCTCATGGGATCCCTGTGACTGACAAAGGTGAGATTGTTGTGGTAGATGTTTGCCTTGACTGTCTTGGTAACACTTGGCCAGGGCACAGACAGGATGCAACTTTGAATGCACCACACTTTCACAGCACTCTTATGCCAACAGAAGCTGTGGGAGGAGAAAAATATTCCTGTGAGATGGATTTTACAGTCTTTGGAATTGCTCTTGTGGTTCCCCATAAAAGTGGAAGCCACATAGCCTGGGGTAGTATAAGAGGAGGAAATTTGTCAAAGTTTACTTTTAATTGTGGAGCTCTAATATGAAAAAGGTTGGTTCATTTACCAAAGAAATGTAGGAACACAACCAAATCTGCATTCTAATTAGCTTCCTAGCAAAATCCAAGTAACAGAGGTTTGTTTGATAGCAATCCTCAAAGCATAGTTTTATGGTAGCATCTGAAATGGGCTCACTAGGCTTTCATTTTTAAATCTCTACATAACATATATATGTGTATATAAATATATACACATATAAAACATACATAAAACTCTATCTTCATCTTTGTAACAGAGCCTGGTGTGCTTTCATGTATGGTTTTTGATTTAATAGTTCCATTTCCCATGTACTCTATACTCCAAATATGGGAGTGAGATCCTAAAGTGATTTCCTTTTTGAGATGGCTACAGTTCTATATGTACTCCATAGCCAATTATTGTTCTAATTGGTAAATGTATCTCCAGTCAAACATAAAGCATTGCACTTATTTATCTTCAGATCTTTTAGAAGGCAGCAGAACTTGTGTTTAAATAATGAAAACCTATCTGTTTCTCTGTGGTTTGGAAAGTCATCGAGTGAATATCACTAGAGCTGCAAGTTCTGCATTATGCTTGCTCTAATACATGATTATATGCAGAAATAATGGCATTTTTAGATATTTTTTTATTTGCCTGAGCTTATGACTTGCTGTTGGTAGCTTTCCATTTTTCCAAGCAATGCCACTTCTGCACACATGCATCTTCTGGAAATAATGTTAAAAAGTCATATACTTATGGACTAGCAGATTGTTACATTAAATCTTCAATACTCAAATATAAGCCAATGAGAGTATGTTTTCACAAGAAATTTTTCTTGTGATCAAAAGGAGTCAAGCAAGAACCCCATTACACTTCAATAGCTAAGCCAAGAACATGTGTCAAAGAAAAGGAGGGAAAAAAGTTGTACAATCTGTATGCTCTGCTTGAGTAATATATCCTAATATAAAGAAGTACTTCTTAATTATATAGCTAGTTGAAATATTTTTCATCTACATTTCTTTTTTTCTGATCTGTTTTCTAGTACTAAGTGGAAAAGTTTATTTTCACATCTTTTTTACAAGCAGAAAATCTAAATGGGAGAGGGGAAGAAGAGAGATAAAATTTATTTTAAAACCAGAATGTCTGATACTGTCTTTCATATCCCTTGATTAAAAAACAAATTGAGGTTAAAAGAGATAAATATCCAGTTTTATTATTTTCTTCTTTAATTTAACTAGGTGATTTAAAATTTAAATACAAAGAAGCAGAAAGGTGGGGGGGTTTTTGTCCGTCACAGTGTTATACTTAATTCTTTTTATAAACTTTCAGCTTACAAGTAATCAGCATTTTTCCTACTTTTAGAAAGCTATACTAGAAACATATTACTCATTTCTGATACTTAGAAACTTGAAGAAAATCCTTATAAGAAGTGGAAAATGGCAAGTTTATACATGTCTGTCCTTGGCGTCAGTGATTTCTTGAAACAGTTCCTCTCCCATTTGGTGATGTACTTTACCTGCATCATGGGTATTCAGGGAGTGACCATATCTCTTCTTGTTCTCCATGTGGGAAGCTAAATGAGCCAAGATCTTTCAACCTCTCTCTTCCCCTTCCTTAAGCTCTCCATCCCTCTCCTGAAGAGTCCCATGCCTTCAGGCACAGTGGTCTGCCTCTGCACCCATTCACCACTGTGTTCTTTCAGCAGTGCAACTTGTTCTGTTCTCACCTTGCTGTTTGTTTAGTTTTCTGCTGAGGTGCCTCTAAACATCCTCAGACCTCTCCAGGCACCATATCCCGTTTTATGAAACACGAGGGAAAAAATGTATGTAAAGTACTCTCAGGACCTGTGTCCATTGTCTTGGGAAAGCATGCAGAACTGGTCAGACTCTTTTTCATTTTCCCAAACAAATGGAAACCTAAGTTGAGTGTGGTATGTTCTGGCAAAAGTCAAACAACTGTGAACTTCTATGATCTTTCCTGGCCTTCAATCAGTGTTGAGAGCAGCTCTGACATCTTGTGAACTTAGGGAGTTGAAATGTGCCTTGAGTTTTTGAATCTGCTGCCCTGCAACTCTATTTCACTGGAATGGCTCTAAAGGATTACTGGAAATGGAGCATATCCTGGCAGAGATCTGTATTGGAAAATATTTGTGGCATACAGATGATCATGAGATATTTGTGTAAAGAACAAGAACATACCATACATAGCTCAGATGATTAATACAAAGCAGAGAAGCATTGCACTCCAATTTTCCTCGTCTCGCAGGCGAGATCCTGCCACTCCTGTCAGTGGGACAGTGAACACAGGGGGACAGCTCACTGATCTTTCCTAAGCATCTAGAAAGCCTTGTGCTCTTGTCATCTTTAGACATGCTTTCATAGCTTGTTCCTTCTCATTAGTAGGCAGGAGGGAGCAGATGGGGAAAGTCAGAGTCTGCCAGTAAAATGCAAAATTCTTCTCTAATGACCTAGTGGTGGCTTGAAATTGTTGGACCTTCTATTAGAGTTGATAATTTGTCTCATTGTTTATAACCTTAAAATAGTTCTAATATAGTAAAATAGTTTCATTTTACTGTGGGAGGAAACAATCAAAATATTTTGGCTTTGCTTCAGATAAAGATGTTTTCTAAGTCATTGTCTGTAACCTTAATGGCAGTTAAGACCTGTATAAACTGAATCATTGTACCATAATTTAGTGACAAGTGAGTGATCAAGATCCAGTGATACAGTAATAATTTGTGTTATTATCATAATCATCAACATTATGTGATATCTTCTAGCAGTAGCCAAAGGCACAACTTGGGTCAGTACAACATAGGAAACTGGTAACTAAAATAAAATTTAATAAAGATGTAAATATCTGTCTACAAAAGCTGAAGTGTTTTTTCAGCTTCTGACATGAAGAAAGAGTTGCGTTGTGGAGGTGACAAACTCATTCTGTGATGCCAGCCAGAAAGTAAAATTTATTTTTAATGATTGTTCATGAAATAAGATGAAAAACTAAATGTATTTATTGGCTTTAGTCACAAAAAATCTTCGCCACTGATGAAGAAGGGTTTGAAGGTGGGAAATATTTATCAGTAAGCAAAACTTCTAAAAGTAAATGATCTCTGCTCATTCTAAAACTATCTGCATTTTTTTGTTTACTTGGTTGTTCATATGTTTGGGTCTGTGGCTAGCTCGGATCAGCATGGAAGTGGTTCTGTTCAGGCACGGCATTTTCAGCCTTCATGGTTTTCATTCTCAGTTTTGAATGCCCCTCTGGTGCTGCAGAATAACTTAGCATTCTGTTGAAATAAATAGCTGCAGATTGCATTTCTGAGGCTTTATTTCCAATGTTGGAGAGTTTTGGTTTTTTTGGTGGGTTTTTTGGTTTGGTTTTTTTTTTTTTTTGTTCTTTGTCATTTTGTTGTTGCAGGCTGCTTTTTTTTAAACCAGTATTAGCTTCTAACATAGGGACATTTCGGGGTTGTACCATATACCAAAACCTGATTAGGAGTGGTTTCTCACCTCTTTGAAGTTTGTAGAGCTAAGTCTGGCTGTGAACGTTTACTTTTTATACAGATACTATGTACATGTGAAATTGTCTTTTTGTAGTTTGTTCCAGGTTCTGTGAAACTGATCACCTTTCTGTTAAGAGAGGATTGCAAGAGTTAGTTTGGGACAGTTTGTTTTCTCCAGCTCAGTGAGCGAGAGGGAATAGAGGACACTGACTCCTGAGAATGTACAAAGTGTTAAATGTGCTGGAATGTACTGGCAATGTATGAAGCAGGGAAAGAGCACAAGGCAGGACACTTGTCTGCTGTTGTGTATTTTGACCTTTATAAAGTTAAGCAACCACTGCACACCTTGCAGCAATCATTTGTCTTGTGTAAAAGAATCTTGTTGCTGTGTAACAGTTCCTGAGCTTTCACAAACTCTCTTCCACTTTTCTAGGTTTTTTTTTTGAGGGCAGTGTACGCAACTCCATTACAGCAGTACTTGAGAAATTTTCTTGTCCCTAGATTCAGATGTTACAGTGGAGCTTCTAATTTTCTCTGATCAGTTTTCCATTCTTCTGGTAGTATATTGATCCTAACAGGGATCAATAGCTCTTTCTGTGTTTCCTGTCATGTCAGGAAACTCAATCTTCCTCCCATCCCCAGCAGTTACCAGTTCAGCTCTTCCTGCTTTCTTCTGGCTGCTTACATTTTGCGTGTCTCAATCCAGTTTCACTTTTCTATAAAATTTGTAGATTGGCTTGAAGTAACACTGCAGAAAAAGAACTGCCAATGAGAATGAAGCTGCTAGAGAGATCTGGATCTTAGAGAAGGGAAACTGTTCATACCCATGGACCCTTTCTTTTTCTGTCATGGTAAAAGGCTGATTTACAGCTTGCCATATTATTCAGCAATCCTTTTATTGTGTCTGTTATGAACTGAGGTGCTGGTTCCCATTTCTGTCAAGCCTTGAGTGCAGGGCTGGGGAGGAAGCAGGTTGGTGGCTGATCTGTCAGGCATAAGCTGAACTGCACAAGCAAGCTAGTTTTCTCAGAGGTTATGGAAAGAACTTCTCCAACTTCTCCAAGCACTAGGAAGGCCTCTCAAACCTCAGCACTTGCTGTTCCAAACCCAACAGCTACTTTTCAACACTGCTTTCTTTAACCAAAGAGCAAAACCAGTCTCCACAGAAGAAAACATTTCATTTTGAGTATTAGTAGGGAAGGCAGGAGAGAGCACAAACTGTCTGTGTCACAGGATAATTATATTGTCTTATGCACTACATACCACTTTGCCTGCCTTTTCCATCTGCTAACTCTGACCACTGCGGTCATTGCAAGAACCCAGACCTCCTGGTTATTTCAGGTCACTAGCAGGTATTGTAGCATCCCCTTCCAAGCCAGCTCAGGTGATTCAGATCTATGGTTAGAAGTTAAACTCAGTTTGTTGCTCAGTATTAAAGTATTGTGCCCAACTGTGAGAGCCTGTATTGCTGTTCAACACCTGGGTGAAGAGGTCTCTGCCCAGTACCCTGAATCCTTGCTCTAGTGTCATTTATCTGTGTCCATAATTGGTTCCTTTTATAGTGCTTCAATTATTTTTATACTTTTAAAATCTTACTTTGCTATTTTTACAAATGGTTGGTTACTTTTATTAATTTCTAACAACCACATGGTTAGAAGCCCCATGTGGTCAGCTTTTGCTTTATATGTTTTTAAATCTAGTATTTGGATGATTCCTGGTCTGCACATCCTTTTCAAATTCACCATCTCCCACGGGCCTTCTTTAGTGGGATTTGGGGTTTTTTGTTCTTTACAAGTACACGTGGATTATGAATGTACTGGTAATTACTAACCTAGTTGTTTTGTTAGTCATATTCCCAAACTCCTCATTAACTCAACTGTGACTTCAGCTATTAGTTTTTGCAGATTTAGAGTTTATGTAGCACTGCCTTGGCTTACAGCTGGTCCAGTATGTCTGATGCTAAATCCTCTCTATTCTCTATCTAGAACAGAGTTTGGTGTGGCTGAAAAAAACCCTGAATTTCCCATATTCTGATGTGTTATGGGGTCTTCCTACACTGCTCTGCTCTGCTTTAGCCTTTCCCACCTAAGTGAGTTCTGAAGCCCACCAAGCACCTTGGTTCAAGTTGTGATGCTCTTGCTCCCATCTGTGCTCACCACTATGAAGGAGATGAACTGCTTTGTGTCTCCAATTTTCGAAGGAATGGCTTGTTCCACCTCTTTTGGAGAAGCAGCAGCCAGCTTCTGTGCTCTTCCCTCTTGTTTGTTTTTTAAAGTAGCACTGCTTTGCTCTTGAATCTTTTTAATTGGTTTCCTGCTGGAAAGAAACTCAAGGGCTGCCTTGGCCAATTAACTGGGACAAAATACTCTATTAGTAGACAGTGTAGGTTACCTAAGGATTTCAGAAAAGAAATGTGTGATACTTTGGGTGGTTAAACCGTTGTTCTTTGGTGGTGGGTTCTTGTCATTAAACAGGCAGTAGGAATTCAGAGATGTTCCAGGTTTAGTTCCTTCCTGAAAGCTTTTTTTTTTTTTATTATTTTTTATGTAGGTTTAATATTGAAAAACTATTTAGTCCAAATAGTATGTCAAACTTTTAACTCCTGGTAAGCATCTACTGTCCTTTGATCAAAAAAACCCCAAAAAAACCCAAACCCAAAAAACCCCAACAAAACCTAGAGAATGACTTAAGGCCTGTGACACAGCTCAATCATATAGTAGACTATGTTTAGGAACATTAATAGCCATATTTGAAATGAAATTTCTATTATTGGCCTCCTAGATTGCTAGGTGCAATAACTTCAGCCAAGAAAGAGCAATCAGATTGAGTTTGTTACTAGGAATATCTAAAAACAAACCACAAAACCTAATTTTAAGCAGTGGGTTGTAATCCATGCTGTTTGGTTTAGAACCCCTGCAGCAATTCCTTTCCAAATGTCTATTTTAAACTGGTATGTCAGACCTCTAGCTGTTTTTTCACAATGCCCTGAACATAAAACATTATGGTGACTATTAAAATAAATAGGAAAAAGTAATAACTACAGAACTTTAAAAAAAAACAAGTATTTTTTGGTCCAGTGGATTCCCTTTAAATAGAGAAGTATGTTTGAAGAAGTGGGTGGTGGTGTGTGTACCATGTTACTTGGTTGGGACCATAATGAACAACCTCATCTGTGATCTTCCTTCCCAGCAGCTGGAAAGAGGGTAGGCTTCTGTGGTTTGTGTCTTGTTTGGTTTGGGAAAGCACGAGCTGAACTTGGAAAGTTTCCTATAATCTAAAATGTACACTTGACCTCTGTGAAGTGTAGAGTATTTTTGCCTACCATTTTTTAATTCAGCCTTTTAGTCATAACTCTTTCAAGAAAAAAGACCTTTTGTTTTATTACTTGTTTCAGTGTAACTTGACTTGATTGGTCTGCTTTTTTTGCATATAAAGGGATGGAAGCTACAGGAGTCAGAACTGCTCAGACAAATACTGTATCAGGATACTTCCTGATGCCCAAACAGGTCTGCAGAAAATGATTGTTCACTAAATTCAGCTACTCATGTTTTCTGAGGCAGAGAATTTAGTACCAAGACTGTTGATATTAGTTGTATTGTCTTGCAGCTTGTTTGTATTGATGTAAACTTCTGTAACCTCTGGCCTATTGCAGCATGTGCCATGCAAGCATAAATAAAATCTTTTTCCCTCAGAGGAATTTGGAGTTGATTTTTGTTAATAAACTGTTTGGGATTGTTCAGAATACCCATATGAGTCTATGTCATGCTCCTGAAAAGGTTTTTTTCAGACATAACTGATGTCCAAGGTAAAAGGCTTGACACGGATATTTTACATAGGGAGAAGCATATTTTCAAAGAACTATTACCCTTTTCCTGGATCTTGTTTTTGTGTGACAAGCTTTAGTTACCTTTTAGGTAATGGACATGGACTGGTTATTTGTACTTGCAGAAGCTCTTTTTCTGAAGTGGCATTATGTCAATGCTTTAAATATAAGTATCACTGCTTTATTTTATTTCCTTCTTTAGGAAACGAAATTACATAACCCTGATATTTTTCAATTCTTCTAACAACCATCAGGACTCCCTAAAAAAGCTCTTTGTTTGACTTTTTTTTTTAAAAACTTTTCTTTATGAACTCCTAGAATGATAACCTCAAGCTTAAGCTGCCCTAAAAATGCTGTTCTCCTTGCCAGAATAAGTCTATGCAAATTTCAGTTGCTTTATACAGCAAGCCAGATCTCTCTGCTGGGAAACTGAAGAGTAAGTAGGTGTTTTCTGTCCCTGTGCTCAGCATGCTTTCTGCTAGTAAGCAGGTCAGCACTGTGACCCACAAGATGTGCAGGGAGGGCCGTGTTTCAGCATCCTTCCTGCCCATGTGCTTGAGCAGGTAAAAGTTACAGATTGAGCAGGGTGCAGGTGGTTTGTACAAACCCAAAAGTGCTCCTATGAATGTTCAGCATGGGGTGTATCCTGGATACCAGGACTGACTACCAGCTGCAACATCTGTGTTAATTTGGGGAAGGGGTTAATATGGTCTAGGAGTGCTAGGAGATGATGAGAAATGGTAGCAGGCAATTCCTCTCTTGAGTAGGCTGTCACATTCACTGCACACCAAATCTACAGCAGAGTTAAGTACTCTGGTCACAGTAGGTATTAATGCCTGCATATCATTGGTACCTGAGGTGTTCCTTCTTTAACAGGATGAATTATGTGAGTATGTAGAAGGTGTAAGGGATTGGCTTAAGTACCTTCAGCTTTCTGTTCATAGCAATACAGTGACATGTAAGGCAGAATCCTTTTTTATTTATATTTTTTATTATAATTCAAATTGATTTTGCTGACACTGTGTTAGAAAAACTTTATTTAATTTTTTTTGATAGCTTATTCTATTGGTACATTCACTGAATAATTTTTGACATCTGTTCTGTTTGTGAACAGAACAGAAAAGCCAAGTCTTTTCCATAATAATAAAGACTGAAAATCCTGAAGGTCAGAATCACAGAGTGGGTCAGGTTGGAAGGGACTGCAGTAGATCATCCAGTCCAACCTCCCTGCTCAAGCAGGATCATCCTGCAGCACATGGCACAGGTTTGTGTTCAGACAGTTTTTGAGTATCTCCAGTGAGGGAGACTCCACAACCTCTCTGGGAAACCTGTTCCTGTGCAGTTACCTACACAGTAAAGTTCTTTCTCATATTCAGGTGGAACCTTCTGTGCATCAGTTTCTGCCCATTGCCTCTTGTCCTTAGTAAATGAAGTAATTGGTAGGGAAAGTGATTTGCCACTGTGCTTCCAGTAGTTTGTTCTTAACATTTTGTTGTAAATGAGGAAGGAAACTATGGTTCAAGTGCCAAAATTTAATTTTTAATCTTAATTTCCTGCAGTTATTCATGAATAAAAGGAGAAAATTAAATGTAAACTAGTAGTAATAAACCAGAGACCAACACTTATTAATTTTTGAGCTATCCTCAAGTGTACAAAGTGGTACAGAGGAAATCCCAATAGCATTCCTCTGCATGTGTTCCCAAAATCAAAAGCTCTGTAACTTACTGTGTTTGTTACCTAGACAAGGGGAGCCCTGAAAGGAGCATTTCCATCACTGTGGTGATTCTGTGCTGCTTGTTTCTTCCCTGTTATGTTTTCAGTTATCTCTTCCTGCCCTCAGTGCTTCAGCCTTTGGTTTTGGTATCTGCCTGTGTGGTTGCAGAGGCGTTAGGCACAGTCTCTGCCACGTGCTGCTGCTTTCTGCAGTAAACAAGGGTTACATACATGTGTTGTACTGCAAATGGTGTTTTAATGGGGCTGGGAGGAAAAAATAGCAATGAAGCTGGAAGCATTACTGTGCAACAGTAGTATTTCTGTTAAGGATTAGAGCTGGGGCTGATGTTGAGGCTAATATATTATACCTCTGAAAATACTGATTCTCTGTGGAGGGAGGAGTGCAGGAAAACGTGTGTTCAGGCAGCTAATGCACTACTCATCCATCCATCCATCCTTCCTCTTCTCAGCCTATGTGGTGTGATAGGTACCAGCTGATGTGTCTGTCTGAGTAAGCTGTGTGAGCTGCTCAGTTATGCAGTAAGTTTGGGACAGAAGAGGTTATCAGTTCCTTATAAGTCAGGTGAGGTTCTAATCATCAGATTCTTTCTTTTTTTTGGTGCATGCAGTCTTAGTGATTCACACTGACTTAAGAACTTTGCCTTGATTGTGTTTGTTAAAGGTCTTGTAAGGCCTCTGCTAAATTGCTTGACCAAATCATAATTTAGAAGAGAGAGAAACTAGACCAAATTAAGCATCTGTCCCTAATCCAAGCCCTGTTGTATATTAAACATCTGTCTTTAAGTTCCCTGGCCCCTGTGAGTGACACATCTGTGCACAGGCTTGTGCTGGCTGTCACTCCAGGACATGGAGATGCATAGTTGGAGCAGGGAATTTTGGATGTGTGAGATGAAACTTGGAGACAAACACCACTTTATTCATCCAGCTAGCATAGCTGAGATATTAACATAGACCAAATTAAATTTTGTAACACTGTGCTTAGAGGCAAAATGCCCCTTTCCCAGAGAGGAAAGGAGCAGCCAGTTGCCTAATAGGACAGTGAGAGTGAAGAACTGGATTGTGCTACAGATGATATGATGGGAAGAGGGCAAGCTGCTTCAAGCAGGAGGAAATTAAAACAACAGGAGATAAAAAGACAAAACTTCTAGGGAGATGCAGGGAAATAATCAGTTGGATTTCAGCCATGCAAAAAGAGAGATTTGAATCCAGAGTCATCAAGTTTGCCAGGTCAGAGATTTGTTGTAAAAAGCTGAATGTTGTAATTTTTATCATGTAAAGCATCAGATGATATGAATAATGATAAAAATATTTTGTTCTCTTGTCTATTTTTAAATTAGGACTACTAATAAAAAAACCAGTGAGTAGCAGCTAGTGTTGATCAGACTAGATCCTGTCTGCAGGATGTACTAAGCAGGTTGTATCAGTTTTTTCAGTGTTTGGGGGAGGGGAGGGAAATGTACTGGTATGTATTTCAGCCCACTGCATAGGTCAAGCCATTTGGTTTATTATTTGGGGACAGAATTCTTACAGAAACATGTGTAGTGATTGGGGGTTTTTTTCCTGTTTGGGTGTTTTGTTTTTTTTTCTTTTGGCTGAGATGCCTGATATTAGAAACAGTCTTCCTCTGAAGATCTTCAGAATCACTTTCCTTCCTCTCTCTGAATAAGTAGTGTAGGCAGTTACCTGAAAATCTGCTTCTTTAGGCACCAGCAGTATCATAACTATCTTGGGCAGTGTAAATCCCATCCTAAGTTTTTCCTTTTGTTTAGTCTCGTGTATCACACCAGTGTGGTGAATGTGTGTATACCATGACATCTAATTCACAAGGTGAAATGCTATAACAGAAGCTGGTGGTTTGGGAGAGAAGCTGTCCCACTTCTTGCTAGAGTTGCTGGTTTTAGGCATAGTTTTGGAAAAAGTAAAAGTAACTTTCTATATGATTGTAATGAGTACACAAAACATGTCTATAAAGATTTACTTCATGAAGAATCTTTCTCTTTGTCTCTCTTTTGGCAATACATTCTTTCTATTCCTGTTGATCATATGTGCTCTCTTGGTTCTTCTTCCTCTTAATACTGTTTGTGGAAGGTAACCCTTCAGAACAAAGGAAACCTTCACTCTAATCTCTGAGTGGTAGATCTGGGACATGAGACCAGGAACTTGTCCACACTGAGAGCTGTGAAAGATGCTGTATTTTACCAATGGTAACAACCAATGTGGTTGTTACTGAGTCAGAAGAACAAAGAGCTATGGGTAAGTTAACTCTTCTCCTCACTCTGAATGCTGCTGAATGCTGCTTTCAGCCAGCTTTGCATGTCAGATCTAGCATAGGAAGGGATGGTACTTAAATATGTGTTGTCATAAACTAACACAGGAGCTGTTGTTCAAACCTGAATTCCACTGTTAGTACATAAGTGACACTTTGAGAGGATTTGTGGAGGGTTTTATAATCCCATGTACTCTGTTCCTCATCTGACACTTGCAAAGCACAATGGAAATACAGCATGCCCTAAGCATGCATTTTGTCATGGTTGCAAGTAAAAGAAGAGTTTTGATTTCCTTTTGAAAGGTGGTCCAAGTGTCTCAGTCAGAACTAGGTCTCTATTCCTCTTGCTCATATTTTCAGTTTCACAATAACTTTGCATAGCTTTAAATGTGGTTTCTAGTTTTAAGCTTCTAAGGCTTTTCTCTTTCCCCCAGAAAGAAAGCTCTTACAGAGCTCAAACTTGGTGTTATTTGGACTTTGTGTAAACATAGCTCTTAATTTCTGAGAGAGTTACTGTGGAGAAGGAAAAAGCCTGTGGTATGTCAAAGCTTCAAACTGCTCCTTACTGATTTATTGCTAGTGTGGAGACAGCCCAGAGTGCATTAATTCATCAGTTCTTGTAAGCAGAGAGGAGGGAAAGAATAGGAGGAAACAAGGAAGGGGGTGGAGGGGAAAAGAGTTGGGGAAGAGAAAATAAAAACATGGGGAAATCTAAAGGATGGGAGGAAAGACATAGCAAAGCAGTTGTTTTTGAGTGAGTGGTCTAGGAATTTCTGGAAAATGATAAGGTGCCTCCCTAGAGAGCAGTGGAATTGTCTTTACTTCTCATTTCTGTGGCCTTTACAAACTAGGACACTATTTGGTCTCGAGTCACTTCTGATGCCAGATAGTGTTGAGGGGTTTTTGCAGTTGTGCTTAGGTTACAACTGACTTTCAGATTAGTCTCTTTTAGGTTGGCTTCATCTTGCCTCCCTTCTAAAGTGTGCAGCTGATACTCCCTTCTCTAAAATACTCAGAGCTTAAACATTCTGACTGTTTGTGATTTAACCTGTGGCCTTCCACACTTTTGTATGGGTTTAGTTGTTGCCACAGTAATTCACTGATGGTGCCTTGGTGTTGGGCCCAGTATTCAAAGGCAGTGGTTCACTGCAGTAAAGTCTATGAAAGTTTCTAATAAGGGTCTGATAGGTTCCTGGCTCTTAATACAAGAAAATGAGATGGGCAGGCTTGTTCTCTCCAGACCAAAATGTGCTGCACTAATTAATGCCAGTTTTAGATCCAGTTGATAAACCAGTTCTACAGCGTTCAGTCTGTTCTCTTGTGTTATGTGGGATGGGTGTGTTTTCCCATCCAGCAGAGATGAGGATGCTTTTAAAATGAATATCATCTTGACTGTTTCAAATTATCTTAAGCCTTGTGCCTCTGACTGCTGAGAGTGCTGTGAGGTGTGCAGAGGATCTGGGACTCCAGTACTGGGAAATGGCATGGTGCAAGGCCTTCCCAGCTTTTGCCTGAAGGCATCTGCTGTTTCAATGCTTTTACAATCTCTTGGGTAGCAAACATTGATTAGACACATGAATTCTGAGCAATGTTCTTTCGTATTTACACCTGTCCTTTTGTTCATGTCATCTTTTGGAGTATTGCATGTTTGGGTCATATTGCTGTGGGATTCCACTTTACTTGTTATTTTACTCTGTATAACAAAGTACACTAGTTCTGGGAAGAACCAGATCTTTTTCAGCTATTTTCTCCAGATTTCTCCTATCTTTCCTATGTTTTCTATTGTCTTACTTATTGCACTATTTTTCTTTTCATTAAATTTCTTTTTTCTTACCTTTGACTCTTTCAGTTCGTTCCCTTCTGCCTGTTTGTCTTTCCCAGTTGCAGTTTCTTTCAGATGAAATTAAGTGATTTTCTTTTTTTCTTTGAAATGTTTTCACCCTTGCCTAGGATTTAAGTAACAGCCTCACCCAGTTTATTTCAGGTTGCTGCTGTTTGGCTGTGCTACAAGAAGCCACAGTGGCACCAGTGTTGATGACAAACATAGGAAAATGCAAGGTCAGGAAAGTCTTTGGCTCTGTCACATTCAGTGGCTGTATTTTTTGGAATATGTGCATGGATCTAGCTCTCAGGGGCACTTCTGCATGGACAGCTTATGACATGTCTATTTGTAGTATTCTTTTGAAGGAGGAGCTTTAACAATCTCTTTTTTTCTGTGTTTGTTGTGGTAATATCTTTTCCTCTCTACCTACCCATGTATTTGACAGGCAATATTTTCATATCCATAGATCTAGAAACTGTCCATTGCTTTTCTAATCTTTAAAATCTTTTGTGGTCTGTTCAGTAATCAAACTGCATTGTCTAAGATCTTTACAAGGGTGGTTGCCCTGTATAATAGTCTAATTTCTCTAGGAAAAAAAATTCAACCAGGTATTTAACAAAGAAATTGGTGTGGGTTTTGTTTCTTCTTTTAACATGCCCTTAAGTGATTTGTCCCTGAAGTTGTCCACTAGATTTATTTTGTTTTTCACTCAATGTTACTGTTCAGATACCTTTGAGCAATGAAAAGACACATTCTTTCCTTCTTTTCTTGGCATTGGAATGTTTCAATGTAATCTTTATACACACATATATTTATACATCTCTGTCTATACACATATATGCATATATATGTGTGTGTATATATACCTTATATATATTTAAAATGCATGATTTTATCAGTCAGGGAGGTAGAACAAAGAAACATAGTGGCTATTCAAAAGTGGACTGAAGTCCCTGGAATAATTGTTTCAACTCAAAGTAAGAGCTTGTTTCCCATCTGTTCTTATTGTCCAGGAGGTTGAAGTTGCTGACAGTGTTCTAAAGCTTATACATGGTCTTTTATCTCTTCTGGGCTTGGGCCCTGGAACAGCTCGAAGAGAAGAACCTGGAGAAGCTAAATTTGGTGGTTAGCCTGTGTAGGGACTTAAAGGCTAGGTCTGAAGAGTTCACAATAGACACTGTTGACATGACTTTCTGCACTACTCTGTATAAGTTGAAGTTTCCTACATGTTGGAAAGAGTTATACCTACAAACAGCAGCCTGTTACACTGCTGGAAGAAAGAATGTGGCTTTAGTGGTTGGTGTTGTCTGGAATGCAAAGGGTGATACCTATCTGCTGGACTTGTGCAGTTGATTGTGGATCAGATTTATGAAAGAGCCTGGAGAGTTAGGTAGGCATTTGACAAGTTGATGGGATTTAAGAACCTAAAGAAGGCATCAAAACTCTGAAGTTAGTCATCTCTAAACATCCACATAAATCAGTCTTGTGTTAGTGTGACTGACACTATCCGAGACAGTGATTCTGCTTTACCTCCCAAGCAGTTATGTGAGGATGAAGACTTGAAGACACAGTTACTACAGTGATAGATGCCAGTAACTAACTGTGGTTGATAAGTGAGAGATACTAAGTCTGGGTTACTGTAAAATCTACCTGGTGGGTGGATGTAATAATTGATTTGTTTTATAAATGACTTTAAAATTACCTTATCTGTGATACAGTTGCATAATAAAAACTGGTGCCATCAACAAAAAACAGTTGCAGTGCTCAGTTACATCATGTAGGCTTCTTTCATATGATCCTTCTGTAGATCTTTGGAAAAGCCTAGGAACAATGCAAAATGGCATCAAGGTCCAGCTCTGACAGAGGGGTAGCAGATAATGCAAGCTCCAGGGCTGTTGCTGAATGCCCTGAGCCACCAGCCTGGACCAGGGGGGTCGTCCCTGCTGCCGTGAGCGAACGGCCCCTGGCTGTGGGGTCATGTGCAACGAGCCACAGCTGTGGCTGCAGAGGAGGGCTCAAAGTCAGCAACAGTGACTGAAAAGATGTGGCAGGCAGTGCCAGTGCCAGGGTACAGTGTAGTGGCCTCTCTAGAGATGACTGTGCTTCAGACAACTGTGGGCTTCTTCCACATAAATAAAAATCTGTAGATTTTTCTATAGATTTATCTTTCTGTATTATTTGTATAAATATATAGTATAGAAACATACTTTATATATTCAATAAATACAATTGTACTGACAGATATCTTTGACTTTATATAGGAGGAAATGTAGTCTGAATTATATACTTGTTTTATCTATAAATACATATACACAATACTAAAACTGTACTATAGCAGATGTCTGATTTCATCTAGAAGCCTGTATTATTTAAGTTAGAGTTATTTTGATAAAGAGGGACAAGAGCATTGAGACCAAATTTTAAATCCCATTTAAGTCCTTTCCTTTGATTTCTAAAAGAGCTGCTTTTCATCATGTCAGTAAATTCAGATTAAGTTAACTCCTTAAGGCAGATGACTTAGTGTACCTGATTAACTATCTGTCTGGTAGGAGAGAGGACTGAAGCCCTTAATTTAGATATTAAACCCATCCCTGGCCTAAAGCTGGAGTTGAGATTCTGCTGAAATATCTATTTTGAGTCTTGCTCAGTGGAAAAGACCCACCAGCTTGTGTGCTGCATATGACTTCTATTCAACCCTATTTTCTAGTCACTCTTCTCACAGAGGCAGTCATGGCTCCTGAGTGTTGATGATGCAATTGCATCAGTGCTGCGAAATACTTGACTAGCATGCAATAAGAAAAATCATATTGTTTTATGATTTCTTGAATTACAAGTATATAAGTTGCATTATTTCCTGCTTTCATAGAAGTTTTCACAATATTTCTGCTTCAGTGTTTTCTGCA
Source organism: Notiomystis cincta (assembly GCA_013398075.1). NCBI lineage: Eukaryota > Metazoa > Chordata > Aves > Passeriformes > Notiomystidae > Notiomystis > Notiomystis cincta. The sequence goes on from VZRX01020658.1 coordinate 112,253, forward strand.
ACTCTTTGAGGCCTAAAATGAATTCTTCTATTCTTGACTCACCAGAGGTCATCAGCCACTTATTCTCTCTAGAAAATGTTGAATCTGTGTAGGTGGACCAAAAGCTGAGGGATTACTGTTCAGAAATACAGTTCATATTCACTTAATTCATTAATTATTCTTCAGAAATAATGAAAGTTTTCTTTTCACTCCATGCACATCTCCGGGAATGCCTAAGAGTTACATTCATATATATTAATGTGGTGTTACAGTAAGAAGATTTCAGTCACTTCTCTTTCTTTATGTGAGGTTCCCTTTCAGTGTGGACATGCACATGATTGAAGAATTAAACAGTCATTAGTCAGGTTGTTAATTATTTATGAAAAGATTGCTCTGAACAAACTCTTACTAAAGCTATTTCCTATGCTTCTGACTTCCAGCTTGCTTGGGATGCTGTCCCAGAAAATCATGTGCTGTCTTACCATATATCTTACAAATTCAATATTACCATATATGGACCACAGTCAGCAAAAATACATAAATGAGACTGACCTTGACTGCAGGAGGACTGGGAGTCTGAACTGATGACCAGCTTCTCTTCTGATTTTCTGTAACTCTAAGTCTGATTTGGTGTGTCTGCTGTCAGTATTGATGTTTGGACTGACTTTGGCAAGCAACACAGTCTCCAGTGAACTATATATTTAGTGTGCTGAGGTCTATTGGACTGGAGCTCTGCACCTTCACTACCTGTATTTCTTGGGACCTCCTAGTAAATAGCCAAATCATGGGGCAAAATTTTCTACTGGCTGTGTGTGTAACTGGTGGTGTCATTCAATAAAATGACACACCAAGATTTTTTTCAATATCTTTTTCCTCTAGAAATCCTTTTGTTGTTCTTGCAATTACTTAGTATTCTCCCTGAAGCATTGCACATCACTAGAAAGCATGAGAATACAATCTGAAGCCATAGGAGGCCACAGTTGTGGAACTGTAGGAGTTTTAATCTGGTTTTGACAGAAGGTGTTTGTTTTTCTGCTTTTCTATTATGAGTTTGTTGTTTGGTTTTATGCTTTATTTTTTTAAAAAGCTTTTTTAAGTCTTGTGATGTGTAGAAGCTTATTGTTTAGTTGCAGCAGTGTGCTGGATGATCATGAAACAAGACCTAGTCCATGGTTTGAAAAGCTTCATTCTCTGTTCCTCTACAGGGGTACCCAGGAGAGATGATCCAGTGGAGTGTGGAGGCTTTTCATACAAGTTTTTTAGGCTAGGTGGCAAATTTCTTGGTCCTTGCTTTAATGGCACCGTGACATTGTGTCCTTCCCTTGTCCCATAATGAATATAAAATTTCTTTATTAAAAGAAGGTGTTTGGCAAGGAAGGGAGAGCAGGAATGGCTCTGCTACCTTTTGAGGCTAAATTCAGATTTTGCTCAGAAATTACTATGGCTGAATTCAGCATGAATTACCTACCAGCTGTATGGGGCAGCTAATTTCTGCTGATCTCTTGAAAGCCAGCTTGAAAGGCATTTTACTTTGATTCATTCTTGCTTTGAAGAAGACAAAGAGGAGAAATATTTCCCAGTGAGGTATTATTGCAGTATAGTTGTGCTGCAAAAGTGGAATTACCACAGTGATACCAGTAGGCGTCTGTTGAATGTCCTAGAAAACAAGGGTAAGCCTTGGGGCTGAAAGCTTGATATTTTCCCTTTGTTGTCACTTATTGACCCACACTGAATATATATATATTGAATTTTTTTTTCTGGATTATGTCATGTGTTTGGTGAGCTTTAATCTGAATTGTGTCAGATTTTGCATTTTAGCCATAAAATCGTTTGCTATGATTTTGGTCTGCCTGATGTATGCAAGTGCATCCTTAACATAAATGTCCTTTGTTGTTCATTTCCTAGTTTTATCTACTTGCTACCATAAGCATCAGATATGCAATAAACTTGGCAGGACAAGCAAATAACTAATAGCAGACAGTTCAGATGTGTTTGGTCACTACTTCTCAAATACCTCATGAATCTGTCTGTAAATGTCAGATAAACTAAAATTTGGAAGAAGAAATGTTCTGTTGGTAATTCATGTGAAATGAAAAAGTAGTGGTGAAGTAAAGAAGTAGTCTAGTAGCCTTAGAAATCATGGGATTTCATTCATATCACCATGGACTTTGAGGCTGAGGTTTCTGAAAAGACTGCACAGCACAAGTTGTATTTTGTGAGGCGGAGCCATTATTCCTGTGCTGTTCTGTGGGGCTGTTCCATCTGTTTCCTTTGAAACAGTGTGGAGTTTGTGTGTGGCCTTTCAGAGGAAGTGCTCTACAGCAGCCCTGGAAATGGGGTTGCTTAACCTTTCTTCTCTGCCCCCTTCTTCTTTCTCCCTGTCGACTGCACTAGAAAAGAATCTTTTGGTAGTCCTTATGTACATCATAAAAAAGCATCTTCTAATGAGTTGGATTGAATAGGAGGGATGACAAAATCTTCACTTTGCGTCAGAAATGTTAGGGACCTTGGTGGAGTCATGCCCACAATTAATTGAATATCAAAGACTTGGACTTCAAAGAAATGTTTGTGAAGTCTGCATGTGATTGCTTGGTGGACAAAAAGCACATTTTTCTTGAATATCTGCCTAAATCTAGTCTAGTAAGCATTAGTTTGTTGCAATTCTGAAGATAGCTTGCAAAGTTCACAGATATGACTTAAAAATAAGCAGTTCTTGCAAGGGCTAGTGGAGGCAGAGGGGAAAAAAGGAGGAAAAAAAAAAGAAAACAAAACCTCAGAAAATTGTAATCATGATTCAAGTAATATAAATACTTGTGTGACAATGGTAAGGAACCACCTAATTTTGGGAAGGAGGAAGGCATGATAAAGTGAACCTTTCAGCAGCTTGGGGTGTGAATTTTCTATACTTGGAAGGTCAATGTCACAGTGATAAAACATTACTAGTAAATATGTTGTTAAGATTTGATGTACTCCATAAGTTATCCTAGATGTTTTGGGGGAGTGTGTGGGTTTCTGTTTTGTTTTTCTTCATGTAAAATTCATAAATTAGCTTTCCTCTTTGTGGGAATACATTTCTTATGTGCAAGATTTTTTTTCTGCTTAGTCAGTTGACAACACACCATCTGGGCCCTGAAGCCTAGGATAAAGATGTTCTGCATGATCCTATCCTATCAATGTCTTGAGGGTAATAGAAAGGTTAGTATAGCCTCTTCTTATAGCTCACTTTGTGCTTTTATTTGCCCCAGTTGGATGTTGCTACAGCAAAGTTGTGCTCTCAGCATATTGAAAGGATTGGAGGAAAATGCAGGCTAAAACTTGTAGTGTACTCAAAATATTTATTGTTCTTGCCAAAATTAACAGCAAACTGATTGATCTGTCATGCTCTTGGGAACAAGAATGTCTGGCTCTGTGAGTTAAAATATCATCGTGCTGGAAAAGGGCATAATAAATGCCTGGCTTATGAAAGACCTTTTGAGTCTTGCCCGGGTAGCTGAGGCTAAGGAACGTCAGGAGTAAATTTTAATGTTGGTGAGAGAAAGCTTGTAGCTAGTGATGAAAATCACAGGAATTGGAAATGAGATTTCTGCATTTAAATGTGTGACAAAAGCCTGTGACCTAAGAGTATTCCTGCTTGCCCTCATATGTTTAGTGTATTATGTTGGGGTTATTTTTCCTTCTGTTTTCTATATGCAAGTTCTGTCAGGCAGGGGATATAAAAGGGAACACAAGTGTTGGCACACTCAAGTTAACTCTTGCTGGTTAGTTAGGTAGTTGGAAAAAGCAGACCCAACTGGCAAATAGCTGACAACATGATTTCCAATGGCAGAAACGTACTGAATGTTAGTATAAGGAAATAATGGAGTATCTTTACTTTTTGTGCTGTTCTTCAGACTGCTCTGCAATGACTACAGCAAGATACAGGCCTACCTGGGACTTGGTACTTGACCCATTAGTGTCCTGTAAGCTCTGCCTTGGTGAATACCCCGTGGAGCAGATGACAACAATAGCACAATGCCAATGCATCTTCTGTACCCTGGTGAGTTTGTGTTCTTTATTAGACATAAAAAAAGAGACGTAAGTTTAACTGCAGAAATTGTGTGTTTCTACTGGGTGGGATTCACCCTGAAGTATTGATCTTGCAGTGGAAATAAATACTGTTCCTGTGTACTTGACAAAAAAGCTAGGAAGTAAACCTTTGTTTTCCTGTAATAAAAAAATTAATTATTCACCCCTTCCAATATACTGTATAGTCATTTCCTTAGCAAAGTTATTCACACATTCCCTTTTATCTACAGTGGCTTGGGTTTGGGCCCCCTTATGTACCTTATAGAAAACATCTTCTAATGAGTTGGACTGAATGGGAGGGCTGACAAAATCTTCACTTTGTTTCAGAAATGATAGAGACCTTGGTGGAGTCATGCCCACAATTAATTGAATATCAAAGACTATTGGGGGTGGTTTTGTGATTGGTTGGATTTTTGTTGGGTGCTGAGGTATTTGTGGTGTGGTTTTTTTTTTTCCTGTTGGTTTTTTGATTTTTTTTGTTTTAACTTTAGAAGAGAATAGAGTCTTTCAGTTGAAAGAGATCACTTCAACCATGATTTATGGTCCAACTACCTGGCCACTTCATGGCTCATCAAAAGTTGAAGCATGATGTTAAAGGCATTGTCCAAATACCTTATAAACAGTGCTCTAGGAAGCCTCTTCCAATGTTTGGTCACCCTCTCTGTAAAGAAATGCTTCCTAATGTCCATTCTGAACCTTCCCTGGTGCAGCTTTGAACCATCTTCACGTGTCTTGTCAATGGGTACTAGGGAGAAGAGCTCAGCACCTCCCTTTCTACTTTCCTTCCTCAAGACGCTTTAGAGAGCAGTGAGGTCGCCCCTTAGTCTTGTTCTCTCCAAACTAGACAAACCCAAGGTTCTCAGCTGCTCCTCACAGGACACTTGTTCCAGCCTTTTCACCAGCCTTGTTGTCCTCTGGAGATGCACCCAAGCCCCTTCACATCCTTCATAAAAGGTGGGGCCCAGAACTCCCCCCAGTGCTGAGGGCCAGGCTGCACCAAGTCTGAACACAGCAGGACAATCACCTCTTTTGACTGGCTGGCAGTGCTGTGTTTGGTGATCCCAGGGTGGGCTTTGCCCTCCTGGCTGCCAGGGCACTGCTGGCTCACATGGAGCCTGCTGTCACCCAGCAGCCCCAGATCCCTGTCTGCAGGGCTGCTCTCCAGCCACTCCTCTCCTAATTCATACTTGTGCCTGGCATTACTCTACACCAGCTACAGAATCTGGCGATTCAACTTGTTACATTTCATGCCATTAATCATTTCCCTGCTCCAGTTTATCTAGATCCCTCTGCAAGGCATCTTATTCCTCAACAGAATCAGCAGCATTTCCTAGTTTTGTATCATCAAACGGTGCTAATGGTACATTTAACTCTTGGATCCAAACAGTGGATAAACATCTTGAACACAGCTGACACTGAACTGAGCTCTGAGGAGCAGTGCTGGTGACTGATTGCCAGGCAGATTTAGTCCCATTCACTACAACCCGTGGAGCCCAGTTTTTCACTCAGAGCTCATCACACAGCTGGACAGCAGAAGGATGCTGAGAGGGACAGTATCAAAAGCCTTACTGAAATCCAGAGAAACTACATCTACTGCCTAATCCTTAATTCAAGGCAGGTGACCTTGTCATAGAAGGTTATCAGATTGGTTAAACACTTCCTTTTTGATCTGTTGTTGATGGTGCCTGATGATTGCATTGTTCTTTAAATGCCTTTCAATAGTACCCAGCATAGCAATGCATGCATTTGTAACTAGAAAGGTATTTAATGTATTACAGATTCTAATTTCACTGTATCATAATTAGAGTCACATAACAGGTTTCCATTACCATATTGTACAAATGCTTACCTGGAATAACANAATATTTAAGATCAAGGATTTTAGTTAGTTTATTTTTCTTCATGGAGGTACTACCATTTTTTTAATAGTAGGTTTCCTTTTTCCTGGTGGTTGTTGAAGATATAGGAGGCAGCCAATGAACAGGTAGATCTATTGTGAAAGAAATGTTTGCTCAAGCATGCAAAAGCATATAAAATAATAGGCTTCATGACAACTGTTCTCCACTGTTCTAGTACTTACAGCTGAGTGTTGTGTTTCTCCCTGTTGCTTAAATGCAGAGAATATTTAAATGTCAGTTTTCAGTAACATTTCCATGGCAGCAGAAAGACTGGATTACCAAATACATTTTTTCAACTTCACCTTGTTCCTTCTGATGTTTACTGCTGTTCCTGATCTGTTTCTTGATTAGAATGTGGCTGCTGACTCTTACTGCTGTTTTGAAAGATATAACCAGTTACAGACATTAGATATGTAACCTTTACTGATAACCTGTTCTTAGTAGCTGATTCAGTAATCTGACTGGTGACGTGGAATTTGTGTTTTGAACTCTGTTCAGGTGGAATCATCAGCCACTTTTTACTACTTGAATTTGATTATCTTGAATAATTCTTTCAGCTTTGTCCTGTTTAAAGAAATTGTTGTAGTTTGTCTGCCTTTTGCTTGCCACATATATGCTTTTCTACAGTAACATTTGAGTACCCTGAAAAATTATTTATCCTAAAGCTTTCCTGTGAATTAACAGGAATTACTATCCTTGCTTTCTTTGATGATGGTGAGGGAAGTATTAGGAATCAATACCAATAAATGCAAGAGACAGCCCAGCTTCATCTGAAACCCAAGACCTTCATCTCTACNTTTGATCTGTTGTTGATGGTGCCTGATGATTGCATTGTTCTTTAAATGCCTTTCAATAGTACCCAGCATAGCAATGCATGCATTTGTAACTAGAAAGGTATTTAATGTATTACAGATTCTAATTTCACTGTATCATAATTAGAGTCACATAACAGGTTTCCATTACCATATTGTACAAATGCTTACCTGGAATAACAAGAATCTTGTCAGTTAAATACAAAACACGGGGAACATAAGTGTAGAATTTGACAAAGAACATCATCATCAAACTTGCTAGTTTAGGAAACAACTAGTCAATTTTCATCCCTAATACTGAATTTAAATTAAAATTTTAGTTCATTACATTTTGCAATGGATGCAGCTACACCAAAAACCTTATAATGATGGTTCAGCAGGTGAAAAACTGGAGTATTATCAGTAAGAATATAACTTATGGGATACATGAGGCTCAGACTTCAATTTCCCAAGAGTTTATGATATGGTTTTATAGACTCAGACATGGGATGGGGNCTGCTGACTCTTACTGCTGTTTTGAAAGATATAACCAGTTACAGACATTAGATATGTAACCTTTACTGATAACCTGTTCTTAGTAGCTGATTCAGTAATCTGACTGGTGACGTGGAATTTGTGTTTTGAACTCTGTTCAGGTGGAATCATCAGCCACTTTTTACTACTTGAATTTGATTATCTTGAATAATTCTTTCAGCTTTGTCCTGTTTAAAGAAATTGTTGTAGTTTGTCTGCCTTTTGCTTGCCACATATATGCTTTTCTACAGTAACATTTGAGTACCCTGAAAAATTATTTATCCTAAAGCTTTCCTGTGAATTAACAGGAATTACTATCCTTGCTTTCTTTGATGATGGTGAGGGAAGTATTAGGAATCAATACCAATAAATGCAAGAGACAGCCCAGCTTCATCTGAAACCCAAGACCTTCATCTCTACCTTTGGGCCAGCCTCTGAAGGTTGATAAATTGCTAAAGAAAATACTCCCATGAGTTTGGCAAGATTGTTTGGCCTATTGACAGTTATTAAGGAAGAGTGTGACAGATGCACACAGAATCCTCCACTGGTGTTCCTTCAGTGGTGGTTTCCAGAAACACCAGGGACTCTGCATATGAACTGTGCTTTGTAAATGGCCAAACAATCAAAAAGAGTAGCCTTTTGACTTAAGATTTTGCATGGGGTCTATATACAGCAGATCCAGTTCATCTCTTCTTTATTCTTTTTTGAGAAATATATAGTTTTGTTCAGGCTCCTTTTTTATAAATGAAAAGAAATAACTGATGGCCTTTGCAGGAATATAAGCAAAAAATAAAAAGGAATATCCATACAAGTGTGAGGATTACTTTTGCTACAGCTTTTACCATTAGCTGTGGCCCTTCTGTTTAAATCACAGCAAGCTGAAACAACATGAATATATATTACAAAGAGATCTTTCAAGTGCAGTACTACTGGTATGTTGGCAGCATTTGGATCAGTCTCAGGTCTCTCAGTCCTATATTTCTGTCTGCAAGTCTGGACTCCTCATAATCATAGAAGTGCTGTAGTAAAGATCCCGTGAAGGATTGTCTCTTCCTGACACTTGTACAGTAGCACAGCATTACTATTCAGAGAGATAGAATGGGGACACTGTTTCCATTTGCTTTCTGGCAGAGCTGTGCATGGATTCAAAGGAGCAGACTGCCACTCCTTTGCTGATAAGGCATAGGCACTACAATTTCCCATAGTGTTATTTTGCCACTTAGCACAATACTCCATTATTGTTTTTATCATTATGATCATTAATGCCCAGACAATGCTGTGAGCTCTCAAGTTTGTATATCTCATCCATTAGGAATGTTATAAGAATGAATTTTCTCTGGTACGTCAAGCAAATCCACTGTTGGATTGCTTGAGGTACCAGGGGAACAAAAGTCTAAAAAATAGAGAGAAAAACAAGATACCTGCTGTTAGCTTTTTGTTTGTGTTTCTGAGTATTATCAAGGGGCAAACAGTATCTCTCTCTTTAGAATCATGTTAACAGTAGGACTGATCATAAGTATGCTTGTGTAATTTTGAACCAAAATGCCTAAATATATTTTTATTAAATTTTTTCCCCGCATATAGCACACAGTACCTAGCTAGTAATCTTAAATTTTAAGATGGTCACTTAGCAGTTGTTTGCCTCAGAAGAAGTAATTGATTTTGCATGTTTTCTCCAGAAAGCTTTACACTTAGAGAAGGAAAAAGATACTAAAGCAGAGAACACCACAGTGGGGGTGTTTTGTTGTTTTTGTATTATTTGCTGTACTAAATTTTTTCATTTACTACCTGGCCTTTGCTTTCTTAAGGGGATTACAGGAGATAAACAGGGAGCAATTTTATCCAATTCTTGTCTTAAATTCTGATTATTTTCTAATCTATGATGAAATTCATACATGTCTTAAAGGATAGGACATTCTTTGATGTGTCACCAATTGCATATGTGCTGAAGTTACAAAAGGTTTTTTGCAGTTAATATTCTTGCATGGAAGTCAAGCTTCCTCCAGGGCAAGGCAGACACTTAGAGCAGTGTGGATGGACACAGGTGGGCTTGGCTGCCCTCCTGATCCTGTGTAGTTTGCCTCTGCTTGCCAAGAGAAGCCTACCTTAGCAGGACAGCACTGTGCTGATGCCAGGCTGTTCCTCACCTCTACTAAAGGAGGTGCCCTACTTGCTTGGAGACAGGAGGGTGGGGGAAACCTAATGGCTTGTGAGATTTTATAGAGTTCAAGGTCCTTCTCAGCAGCTGTAATGTTTCCCTGTTTCCCACCAGCAAAGCTTAGAGCTTGCTGCTTGAGCTCACATACCACAGCCTTAGCAGAGAACTGATAGGAATCTTGACACGTGATGTGTCAGTAGAGGCTTCCTGGTTAGAGGTCACTGTGTGTTTACCTAGCAGTTCACGTGGCTGGCTGCCTTCTCACTTGTCTTGTAGGTGGTGGGATGACAGAACTCCCTGCTTGAATAAGCACTGATCCCTGGGTGAAAACTAAGCTTGCCTTCAGCTTTCCTCTCCTGTGTGATGTCACTAAATGAGATTAATGTTATCTGCCTTCATCAGGGTGTTGGGAAAACTAGCTCATTTTGGTTTGCATAAGGTTTGCATGTGAAAAGGGAAGGCCCTTTGTTTGCTGCAGGTGTATTTTCCTCCCACTCAGAATTGCTATTTCTGTTCTGAAGCAGAATAAACTTCTCTCAAGCATATGAAGACTGAAATTTTTTGTGGTGTTTTTGCCTTCTGAATATTTGATTTTCATCCCACATATGTTGGCATTTGAAAATAAATTTATTTTTGTAAAACTTACTCTGTATGTTTTTACCAATTGCAGCCCTGAATAGGTGAGAACAAAAAGTTTATGCAAGGTAATGGAGGGATAAAAGTTCATAATGAAAAAAGTTTGTGTACATCCACTCAAAATACCTATTGAATGATGTATCACAAGGTATTATCCTTGTTTCATTTGGCCATTTTCTGCTGTCTGCTGATGTGATTGATTTATCTGAAGAAAAATTATTCAACTTCTATAAATTTTACAGTACACACCCATAAATAAGTGTGTATATAACAAAACAAGCCCACCACTTCAAAGGCTAGGCAGCTATAAGTTTGTGTTGCCTTCTCTTTCTCTTTCAAGATACTCAGCTGGAAAAAGGCACTTTGTTTTTCCAGTGCATTTAGTTCTGGTTGCTTGGTTCTGCTTGTGGTTTCTACAGCCATTGATTGCTCTGTCTCAAAGGCTATTGGCCGTGTCCTGACATTTCTCAAGCTGAAGTAGTCATCAGGGCTCTTCTTTCTGCATTCTTGATAATACATTTCTTCTTGCTTTACTTCATCACTTGTTGACTGATGGCCTGATGGTGCTGTTCCCTGTACTCAGACTGGTGCAGTCTCATGTGGAGGGTTTGGATGCTGGCCTGAATCAGAGGGGTGATGCACCTCATCCCTAATACAAACATCTTGTCTGCGAGCTGTTGTTTGCATTCATTAAGAAGCATGAACCAAAGACTGCTGTGATATTTGGGTGTGCTGTCAGGAAGCATTTGGACAGAGGCAGAGCCAGAGCAGCAGTGTCTGCTCTGCTGTCCACAGGGTGAATCAACAGCCATCGTTGCACTAACACAGCAGCATTTGCATTTGCCTGCTCCTGCCAGGATGTGGCCAGTTCCCATATTAAGGTTACACCAGCTGCTGGGAGCACAAGGACTCTTGGATAACAATTTTTAGAGCTCAGGAAAGAATGCTTGGATGGTTTGTCCTCAAATGTGGAAGCACAGGGGGGTTGTGTTTATCTTTCCCAGCCATCATCCTGTTTGGCCATCATCCACAGGCAAGATGATGTGATTGCATTTAGACTGACAATATAAGTCTATAAAAGGGCTATGGAACAGCTGATGGAGTCTTTAAATATTGACAGCATTGTGGGGAAAAGAGACATTTACCCTTGGCAATTTCGAACTAAAAACTTTCTTTAAAAGAGGCCAAGTACTGGGAAGATAGAAGCAAACAGAGGTCTTCCAAATTGCTTGCTACTTTAGGGAAAACATGTATCAGCTGTGATGGTATCTATCTCTGGTCCTGGCCAAAGTCTGTCTCTCAGTATGTACCTTCTTGTTCACAGCATAAGGCTCTACATATTTCCCTGTTGGTGGAGCTCTGGGGGGTGCCTTGCAGGTGCTTGCTTGGAGTCAAGGGTTGGTATGTTTGTGTAGCAGAATTTTTGTCTCTGTAACAAAACAAAGGATATAAAGGATAAACATGTAAGATAGTTCTCTCTTTCAGACTTGAAGTACTGCATGTCAAGATAAGTGATTTTTTTCTTCCTGTGATTTATTCTTAAGATGATGTATTAGACTTAATAAAAATTTGAGTTCTATTAGGAAAGATTTCTTTGCAAGTAGATCATTGTTTCTGAAAAGATGTCTATAGAAGTGGAAATGATTTAAGTTCAAAGTATTACTATAAATGTTAAACACTTCTAATGTGCATCTGTCTCAGATCTAGGTGGTTTGTGAAGTTTAATATAGCTTGTACTTGTGGATTTGGTCAGTACAGTTGATGGTTTATCTAGTAAAGAAAAAAAAATCACTCCCACAGTTACGCATATGCCTCAAACAGATCTCTGTGATTAAGTGTGCACAGATAATTTCCAGTAAGTCACTTGTCAACTAAGTAGGATTAGGGTGATATTAAAAAGCTAGATTGTAGATCTAATGTAGAGAATTAGGCACACTGGAGCAGCAGTGCAAGAGCAGGTCCAAGTTGAGCCTGTTATTAAACAACAATAGATTTGAGGCAGGATTATAACTACTTTACACAAAAAGGCCATGTAGTAAATTTGAAAGAAGCTTAAAACCTCTCTGAGGAACCTCCCATTCTTTTTCTTTTCTCGCACACGTTCGCTTGTGTGCTGTAAGTGTGCCATGGGAATTTCTCAGAGTAGTTTTCTTTTTCTATAAAACACTGAGTTTAAAATAATATGGCTTCTATGACTGGAGTGTTGGAATGGAAGGATACAGGCTCTTTAGGAAGGACAGGCAGAAGAAATGACATGGAGGTGTCACCCTGTATGTCAGTAACCACCTGGAGGGTATGGAGCTACACTTGGGGTTGGATAAGGAGACAACCAAAAGCTTTTGTGTCAGGATTAAAGGGAGGGCAGGGACAGGTAACTTTATGATGGAGTTTGCTACAGGGAGTCCAATCAGGAGGCTGTACAAGAGAATTGGAGGGACTTTTTATAAAGGCATGCGGTGACTGGACAAGTGGGGGGGGCTTCAAACAGAAAAAGAGTTGGTTTAGATACTAGGATGGAATTCTTTACTATGATGGTGATGAGGCACTGGACAGGTTACCCAGAGAAGCTGTGAATGCCCCATCCCTAGAAGTGTTTGAGGCCAGTTTGGATAGAGCACTGAGCAACCTGGTCTAATAGAAAGTGTCTCTGCCTGTGGCAAAAGAGTTGGAACTAGATGATCTTTAAGGTCTGTCCCAGTGTAAGCCATGCTGTGATTCTGTGATTTGTCATATTATAGATGAGCATTGCTGTTGCTTTAAGAAGTATGCACCAAAATATTTAGAAAGGTAGCATGTGATAGTTACATGTGGCTACAAGAATCTCTCTTTCAGGGTCAGGGAAGGCTCTGGCCTTATTGTGTCTTCCTTCTTCAGAGAACACCCCAGATATAGGCTGCTTATTTTAAGGGAGTTTTTCTTCTGGAATTGTTCAGGGTTGTCTAAATGGAAAATATTTCTAGAAAATGACCTTCACGTAATTCTCTGGTAGAGAGTGAATTTGCTATTTGGACAAAAGGGAGAGGGTCTATTATATGAAGAGTATTAGTCTTCACCTGAGACAAAGATACTCAGACTATTTTGTAGTGAAAGAAATTCCCTCACTCTCACACCACAGTCTCCCCCTGTCTCAGTGAGTATTGCACACTGCATCACTGTACTGTTTTAATCTGAAGCTAAAATGGGGCATTACATCACATTACCCAAAACAGGCAGTTTGTCTGCCAGTATAAATTCTACCTATTCACCAGACTGACTGCAGAATTGGCTTAGGGGAATTAGCAGAGAGCAGTATACCTTAGTATTGCACTGTTTAATGGAAGGAAAAGATATCACCTTCTTAAAATTCATTTTCAAGCAATGTAAAGAAAAATTGCTGGTATGTAAAGCATAAAAATACTACAAAAATACTGTCAAATGTAGTTGATGCAGTAGTAGTTTTGGTCATCTGTGTAGCCCCATCACATGAATTTTGAGCTTTGGCTTAGTATCCTGTTAGCATAGAAGCAACCCATAGACCAAACTGTAGATTTTTGGCTACAAGACACTATGAAATAAGTGCTTTTCACTCAATATCCTTTCATATTCTTTACCAGAATATAACACTCAAAGGGATCTTTCCGTGTACCTACCCTGATGTCACTTGTAACATGGATCACAAAATACCAACCAGCTTTTCCTGAGTCTTCATGTGGTTGAATGCAAGTTTATGTAATTAGATGTGTATTTATGTATGTATATTTTTAGATGTTCATCTAATCCTGGTTTGCAGATGATACAGAATTTGAGACCAGCAATTTAGTCTACATGTTAATAATAATCCTTTTTGAAAACATTTTCAGCTTGAGCTTTAAAAAAGCATGTCAGCCCTTCCTTGTGCTTCTGAAGTGCAGTGTAAACTCTTAGTGCTTGTCTGCCCAAAGTGTAGGGTTACTTACAAGGTTAATATTTGTGCCCAATAGCAACTGCCTTTGCCTGCCTTTAATATTTATTTTTACTAAATGCATTGTAAAAATCTAATTCCCTTTCTTTTTTAGAACTGGGTAAATGTTAGATTTCTTATTTTTATTTTTTTCCCCTTTCAATTTTTTCGATGCAAGTGTTTTGGTTTTTTAAAAATTGTTTTCCAATACCAGCCTGTGATAATTCTGCATGTAGTGCACTCTGCATTTGGCAATGGCTGTGGCCTAGTGCCAGCACTAAAATACATTTGAAGTTTTAAGAAATAAATCAAGTGATAGAGTGATGATATACTTGGCTCTTGTCATGTGTTTTTGGCCTTTCCAAATCCATGGACTGATTTAAAAATTTCCCATATGATGTGGCACTTGTATCTGCAGCATTAGTGTAGTTAGAAGTCTACAATTTGACAAATTTCACCTATCAACTGTTAAGAAAATAATGCAGGATAATCTTTTTGTCTGCCTAACTCAAATAAAAGATTATATCTTGATAAATCATTCATTGTTTGCTACAATAGTAGTAACATATTCTTAAAAATAAATTAGTTATAACTTTCCCAAACCATGTCCAAGTGTTTTTAATTATTTGCATCTTGAACTGTAAAATTACCTCAGGCACTAAGTGAACACATTTTCTCTGTCAAAGTAGATGGTAGATAGTGTTGCCCTCTCATGTAAACAATGAAAGTCAAGATTCCTTTTTCGGAATTATAATGGGGTTTATTTAGGATTTGATGTCAGGAGAAATAAATCAAGCACCAACATCAGAAAGTAAGCATGATTGTATCTGGAATTCTTCTAAAAGGAAAAGACAAAAATTTTAATTCTTCATATATAAATTTTGCTGTGCCTTGTGCAGGTTTGTTAGAGCTAAATGCAGCAGAGCAAGATTGTGTTATGGTTTTTAAATTAGGAAAAAAAAAAGCATTTTGATTTCTATATAGGGTATGTTGATGTTTATAACATGAGACAAAAAGATTTGCAGCTCTAAAGCCAGGGCACATCAGTGGTGTACATCAGTGGTGATGTACAAAGGTTAGAAGTATAACACATCTTGCTGAGCTTTAAATATGACACTGTGCTTGGCAACTTCAGAAAGGAAGTCATTCCTTTATTAGTCATCTGTCTCTGGGGCAACAGGAAAAAAAAGTGTTCCCAAGTTATATAGGCAGCTTATAGTAAAACTGCTGCTGAATTGGACTCTGTTGGTCTTTGTGAGGGAATGAATCTGAGCCAAAACTCCTCAAAGTGGATATGCTCCTGCCCTTTGTCATGGGGATGGCAAATGCCAGTAGGATTCATGGATTACTGGGCGACAGCAAAAGTTATGCCCACATCAGAAAGAACAACAGTGATGGGAAGTGGACAGAGCAGGGATGCAGAAGTAGCATGCATGCACAGGGAACATACAGCAGTAGTGCTCAGGGGAGCTAACTCTCCTCTTCTGACACATACCCATTAGAGGAATAATAAAGTAATTCCTCAGAATATTCATTTTATATGGGTCAGTGTACTCCTCTGACCTTACTCCAATCTCAGCCCTTAGGTATCTAAATTCAGCCTGTTTTCTCTGAGAAAGGTTATGTAATACAGTTCATTTTGAGTGTTGTTTGGGGTGACTTACACTCCCCCATTTTTTGTTCCTGATATGCAATACTTTATTGCTTTAATGGAAGGACTATAAAGTTACTTTCTCCCAGCATTGGATCAAATTACATAGAAAATTCACAAAAAATAATCTTTTTTTGTAATTGTTTTACGATGAATTTTTCATAGTTAATGATTGAATACCTAATCCTGCTTTGTTGTGTTGCTTGCATGCTGCTGCATTTCTGGTACTAGAGACAAGTTGCACGTCTTGTGTCTGCTTTCGAGGGAAGACACAGGTACCCTGTGTGTCAAATTCTCTTGCAACCACTTTGAGTTACTTTCTCCACCCAAGAACTCTCATGGGAGGCTTGAGTGGACAGCATGTTTTATCCTCTGCCTATTTTCCAGCAATGTTTCATAGCCTTGAGGCATTTCTCAGAAGGCAAAGCATGAGAAGTGCACTTGGCTGTGCTGATTTTGAGAAGGCAGCGGCCAATGCCCCATCAGGGGAAGGGAAAGGCCGTGGACAGTGCTCATGACAGGGATGAACTGTGTCGTTTCTTGGAAAATGAGAGGAAAGGGAAGCAAATCCAATAGGCTTTGGCAATAGTCCTAAACAGGTTGAGGAGGAGAATTATCCACATTAATGATTAATGATAGCAAAGCTCGTTCAGCTTGAAAAGTACTTTCTATAAGTGCTAAGTGCTGGCATTAAAAATGTATGCGTTTTCATTTTAATCCACACTTGGTGTCTGCAAACTGAGAGGAAAGGGAAGAGCCAGCAGTGTCATTACAGTAGCACTAATACTTCACTACAGCTGAAATCACAGCTTGCCAAGGCACACAATCGATGGTCTGGATCTTGCAGAGCTCACCCTGTGGTGGTTGCTGATACTGGTTCTCTTGAAGTGTTCCACCACCTGCCCTGCAGAGCTCCAAATGAAGGCTTGGAAACCTTCTGCAAGTCAAACATGTACTAAAGTGAACAGTTACTCTCATTAAATCTCTACTGAGGAAGATAAAGACTATGTGTAGTCTGTCACACGTGGATTTCTTTGCGCAATTAAAACTTTTATAAATATCAATTATCTGATCTCTGTTTTTCTTTTCCAAAAAAATTGACCTGTTTTCTCTAATGTGTGGGAGACACAGAGAAAGGGGGCTCTAGCAGAAATGATTTGTTGTGCTATTAAGGTGGTGGCAAGTTGCCACCAGAAATGCTGTGGACCAGAGCAGCAGAGATTGTGTGGGCAGGAAGTAAAGTCTCTGCTGCAATCAAGCTGCAAGAGGTAGCATCTAGAATAATTTGTTAATAGAGGTGTCTAAAAGGAGCTGACTAGACAAATTTTGAGGCAGAAGAGAAAGAGAAGAGGTTTGAAGTCTGAACTTTACCAGCTACAAGCCACATGCCAGAGGGTTAGACTGCAAGGTGCTTGTTGATGGGCTATTAGATTGCACAGGGTGAAGGAAGAAGCAGTTTTGTGCTCTGACCTGAAGTTAGGCACACCAGCCTTGGCAAGGTCAAGGCAGCCCTTTGCTTCCCAGGCTGGTGGTGAGTCAGCAGCTGCATACCTTTTGCAAATGTCTGGAAATGGTAACTGAAATCTTTGTTTTGCCAGTTTGCTGCAGTGTGTGTAATCCTTCTTGCCTCCCACACAGCTGTATGCTGAGCTGGTTTCATATCTTCATTTCACTCTGCTCTTGGTCTAGCCTCACTCTTTATTCACATATCTGCTAACAGAGAGTTAGGGAACTCGTTCTGTAATTGTCTCCATTTTGCTTATGCCAGCTGAGCACACAAGCAGGGTGAGAACATCACAGGCTGCCCCATCCACTGGGAAGGAGACCCTTTTCTGCTCTTTCTGTGTCCTGTTGGGCTGGTAGAAGATGCATGATATCAGCAGAGGGCAGGGTCTCTTAATCACTCCCTTGCCTTCCCTACAGACTCATGTGTGTTAGCTCTCAGCTTGATGTAGAAAGGATGGAGGTGGAGGGAGGTTGTTGCTTATCAAGAATAACAAGGTTTGATCTTAATTTGCCCTGGTCAGAAGTATCCACTTTTCTTCTCTGCTTTCTTGACAGCCACACTGTGCACTGCTGTGTTAGAGGCTTACATTTGCAGTTACGAGTTGGGTAAAATGCTGTGGTTGCTAGGGGAGAAAAGTATTAGTATTACCAATATTTATTATTTGGTTCCCATGGAAACTATAGTTCTTCAGGGAGTCCTAATTCTCACATTTTTCCTTTCTATGGAAAAGTTACTTCGTTAACAATGAAGTTCAGATAGTTATTTTCCAGGAATAGACAGCAAGATACACAACTCCCTTTATGCTCTAGTATGCTTGACAGATGTCTGTCTATGGGGAATTACTGCTTACTATGTTGGGGCTTCCACACAAAGATCTTTAGAGTGTGGTTAATCTGATTGTATCATGGGGGTGTTTTATTATTTTTTCTACCTTTGTTTCCTCTTTGATTTGTGCTTTCCCCCACTATTATTTTTTAATTTGCTGCATATTTTAAATTGATGAAGAGCTATCTGGTTAATTGGTTTAAGTGATACTAGAGGTCTTTTTCAACCTAAATGGTTCTGTGATTTGATGGGGAATTGAAGTTTTCTGCTTAAAGGTATAACTGTGGCAAAAGCTATGAATGTGGCTTATGGCTGTAAAAGGGATGCAGTAGTACCTGTTTTTTTCAAAGTTTGAGTTCTTCAGATTTTCAGATGAAATCTGTTAAAATACTGAGTGATTTATCCTTGGCAGAATAGTTAACTCAGTGTTTGGCTCTCTTACAGTGCCTAAAACAGTATGTGGAACTTCTGATCAAAGAAGGTCTAGAAACAGCAATCAGCTGCCCTGATGCTGCCTGCCCAAAGCGAGGTCATCTGCAAGAAAATGAGGTACACTCTTCCTGCACAGAGGGTGTTTTCTTTTCCTTACAGGATGTTTAAATGTGTCTTGCTTTTTATGTTACAGCTTCCATTGTTGACAACATATGTTTTTATTAATTCTTCAAAGGTCAAATACTCTGTTTCTGTTTGTTTAAACTTACTTAGATTATTACTGTTCCTAACTGGAATTTTTTCTTCTTTTCCTTCTTTCAACAGATTGAGTGCATGGTTGCATCAGAAATCATGCAAAGGTATAAGAAGCTACAGTTTGAAAGAGGTAACAGATGTAACACTACCCATTGAAGGCTGTGACAGTGGGTTTTGTTGCAGAGCAATCCTATAAATCAGAATCTCTGCATATGTTCTTGCCAGTAGCATTGCACGTTAATTGCTTGGTCATCAGAAAGAAAAACCCCAAAACCTAAAAAGTAATTGCTTCTGTTCTTGCCTGCATGATTCCCAGAACTGCAGCACTCTGGGAATAAACTAAGGAAAGAAAATTGCTATGTATTATATTCCTAAATAACTAAGGGAGGGAGTGACTTCTATTTTGAGCTTTGCTGTTTAAGTTGACTGCTAGTAGGGGCTGGAGAAGAATACTGACCTCTTTCACAGAGCCAGCATTATCTCCTGGGATGGCATTTGGTACAGAATTAATGAGTAGTTCTGTGTGTAATGGTACAAACAAGTTAGGAACATGAGCTGACTGTGTTCCTATGGAGATGTGGAATGGTGTGGCTGTAGAGAACTTACAGTAAGGTTTTGCTGAGGGCAGGACCCAGCCTAGAAACCACTGCAATCATTGGTAGGTTTTTATTGCCTTCAGTGGGCTTTGAAACATGAAATGACTTTTCTGTAAGGACCCTTCAAGAAAGGGATGAAACTGTATCTTATACTGTTGTTAATCATGTGGTTACATTAGAGTAGAGGTCAGCTTGAAATAGGTTCCTTCTACTGGGTAAGGCATTGTAAAAACACTTTCTGGTGGGTTTTACTGCATAGTGTACGCTGTATTCAACTTCAAGTACAGCTGAAAAAATACATCTCATTCTCAGAACAAGTAGAGTTCAGTGAATGAAAGTGGGCAATTAATTGAGACTCATGAAACTCACTTTGGTTTGGTGCCTGTTTGCAAAGCAGGCCAGATTTATGTCAAAGTGGCCGCATAAATTAAAAAGCTCCTTTTGAAAATTTGTGTCTTCAAGTGCCCAGCCAGTCAACCTCAGCTGCAATGCATTGTTTTGGAGGCTGATCTTGTATCCGCCTTTGAATTTGGCTCTTTTATGTCCCTTTGCAGAAGTGCTTTTGGACCCATGCCGGACTTGGTGTCCATCCTCTACTTGCCAGGCAGTTTGCCAGCTCCAGGAGTCCAGCCCACAGGACCCTCAGCTGGTCCAGTGCAAAGTGTGCGACATTGAGTTCTGCTCTGCTTGCAAATCTAATTGGCATCCAGGCCAAGGCTGTCAAGAGAACATGCCAATCTCTTTTCTTCCAGGAGAAACAAGGTAAGATATTGCAAAAGATGAAGTATATTTAGAAGCTAAATACTCAAAGAGGCATTTTTCTGATGTTTTGTTCTAAAGCTGTTTCCTTCACTTAGTCATTCCTGTTCTTTTAATGCTGTATTCTAAAACCAAATAGCTCTTGGCAGCCTCGCTCTTTGCCGCCATTCCCAGCAAAGCACAAAGGAGCTGCCTGAGCCTTTGGCCTTTTGCCCCAGTGGGAAAAATATGACATCCAGGCAGCTCAGCAGCTTCCTTTGAGAGATGATCTTGTTACTGCTGCTCTCCTGGACAATGTGAGAGTCGGTAACATCATGCCAGACAGTGATTTTTAGGATACCCTGTCAGTCATCCCCTCTGCTGCACATTTGGCCTATGATCTTAAGTTCTGTTTCAAGTGGTCTCTGGTGGCAAACTGCAGCCACTGAGTAAGAAAGGCTATTGTGCATGTGTTCCACTTCATGTCTGGACTTTTTCAAACATTGTGTTGCACTCCAAAGTCATTAAAGTCCTGCCCAGCCTTGGACTTAAGTTAGTCATACCTTGTCTTCTTTCAAGCTTTGCTGTAACAGGTGACTAGCTAGGATGCTGTCATGATGAGTTCCTGATCAAATACACTAACTTTTGCACATGCTTTTCTGTGTGCTTGACAAGAGCTGAAGGTTGTTAAATTTCATGGCAAGGTAACAAACTTTATCTGTTTTTGCTTAGTGTTTTGGTTGCTTTTAGTTTTTATTCCACACTTAATTTTTTTACTCCACTGAGTAAAGATAAAAATTGTTTTTTCATTATTCTGGAGCATAATGCGCCTGTTAGCAGCATTTGGAATTTCATATACATTTTATGTATACAAAGCATTTTTCTCTAGTACAGTCACCCCTAGTGTTAGTAATTAGTGTGTGTCCTTTTATCCTGCTATTGGGCAAATCAATCAATCAGTCAATCATCAGTCCTGTTTTCCAGCAAATTGTTGATTCCACATCAGTCATTCTTGTATCTCACACTGGCAGTAGCTGCAGGAATTATCATTAAAGGTACATTTTACTTGTTAGTGAGCATAAAACCTGCACACTGTAGAAAGCTACTCAAGGGAAATAAAAGTTGTTGCACTGTTTCAACATTTTTCTGTGTTGTGCCCATTATGTGAGGGGACACCTGTGGTTTTGCACACTTGTGCAAGAACAGTCAGTGCTGACTCGAACTCAGGAACAGTGACTGGTTAGGAGTCTGTCAACAGAGACAAGGTTTAGCTGAAAGAATGACATAGTGTTCTTGATTTGGAGGGAAACTCAAGGAAGGGCACAGACAAGTAATCAGTCCCTGGTGCCCCAGTCCAAAGGAATGTGGTCTGGGGTTATTGTGCAATCAAGGGATTGTTTCTTCATCTGAGAAAGAAAGGAGAGGAAAAGAAAATAATCTGGATGTACAAAATGTTTAGGTCTGAGCTACCTGATGCTCATCTGATATGTTACAGGAGAAAACTGTTTAATATCTATTAGTATCACTAGATAAGAAAAACAGCTGGGTTTTACATGATAAAGAAAATATCCTAACTTTTATGTAGATACTGTAGTCATTAAACATCTTTTTCTAGAGAGATATTTGAAAAATAGTGTACAGGCATAATATCTGAATAATAAAATCACTTGAATACCTGAATCTCTAGTAATTTCTCTTTTATTAAGCAAAAAAGTAGGCTTGCCTTTATAGCACAGTTCTTAGACATCTTCTCTAAACTGACATGGTCACGCATTTTACTAATTTCTCACTCTCTCCCACAGCTCAGTTTTTAAAATGGAAGATGATGATGCTCCAATCAAACGCTGTCCAAAGTGTAAAGTTTACATTGAACGAGATGAAGGCTGTGCCCAAATGATGTGTAAGAATTGCAAACATGCCTTTTGCTGGTACTGTCTGGAATCCCTTGATGTGAGTACATGCCATGCACTCTGGCTCTCAAAAGCTTAGAAGTTCATTGCTTTGCCATCCAGCTGTCTCTCTAATCAGTTAAATAAATAGCTCACTAGCTTCTGGCCACAACTCACCAGAGCTGGTGCTGGGAATTTGATAGGATTTGTATCCTCTGTTTTCCTTGTCTGACCTGTGTGAACCTAGCATTTGGTCTGAGTCAGTAAATAATTGTTAAAAAGTAAAATTTTATGACAGTAATTTGCTTGTAGTCTTTACATGGCACGTAACATGGGGAGAGGTGTTGCTTTTTTTTTCTTCCCAGTACTGACTTTTCAATGTTGCCTTTCCTGAAGGCTTTACAGTGTGACACTAGCAATGCTCCAAGTCTGAGAGCGTTTAACAAACTAGATGTGGTATGTCACTAACAGTCAGGTTTGTTTACCATTCATTGTATTCTGTGGAACAAGAAATAGATCTGGCTTAGGAGAAAGAAAACAATGTTCTCCCAACAGCAGGAATTTATTGGTCTATAAGCTGCTGCTGTCATATGTTTATATATTTTTTTAAATCAGCCTGTTATCATGCCCTCAGATCAGAGTATATACAATACACAACATCTGTTTCCATGTAATCAGTTTTACTTTATAACATTGTTAACAATAGCAAAGGAAATTAGGTTCCTGAAAGGTACTCCAGCTATTCAAATCCTGTGGTTGTCCCATTTGAATACTTTGCTAACAGTCCTGAAGTCACAGGCTTCTCACATGCTCTTGCAGATAAAAAAGCAGTGTTCCCTTAGAACTAGGCCTGCTATCCTGGCTGGTTTGTGAGAGGTTCACGAGACTGATAGGGACATAATATCCCAAAAATTTGTTTTGTCTTTCTCTTCTTCAGCTAGATAAAGGAGCCAGCTTTGGGAGGTCTGCAGCACAAGTACTGATTTTCCTTTGCTCTCACTGTATGTGTGTAAAATACTTGCAGTGGTCAGCTTACCTTCTTGGATTCTCTTGCCAGACTTCTTGCTAGCATTTAAATATGCAGCTTGAGACCATTTGGGAGAAGAATTCATTATATATCTATAACACACATCAAACAAACCTGTTTGTGAAGACACCAAAGCACTTTGGAAAGGTTGGACATGGCCATATCCAGTTGATTTTATCTTTCAGTGTGATTCCTGGATTTAAGTTGTCAGGATATAGTGTTTTGTAACTTGAAGAACTTCTGTTTATTGCCTGCCTTCTCGTTTAATATTTGTAGGATGATTTTCTCCTTATACATTATGACAAAGGACCTTGTCGAANCAGGTATCAGTCCCTGGTGCCCCAGTCCAAAGGAATGTGGTCTGGGGTTATTGTGCAATCAAGGGATTGTTTCTTCATCTGAGAAAGAAAGGAGAGGAAAAGAAAATAATCTGGATGTACAAAATGTTTAGGTCTGAGCTACCTGATGCTCATCTGATATGTTACAGGAGAAAACTGTTTAATATCTATTAGTATCACTAGATAAGAAAAACAGCTGGGTTTTACATGATAAAGAAAATATCCTAACTTTTATGTAGATACTGTAGTCATTAAACATCTTTTTCTAGAGAGATATTTGAAAAATAGTGTACAGGCATAATATCTGAATAATAAAATCACTTGAATACCTGAATCTCTAGTAATTTCTCTTTTATTAAGCAAAAAAGTAGGCTTGCCTTTATAGCACAGTTCTTAGACATCTTCTCTAAACTGACATGGTCACGCATTTTACTAATTTCTCACTCTCTCCCACAGCTCAGTTTTTAAAATGGAAGATGATGATGCTCCAATCAAACGCTGTCCAAAGTGTAAAGTTTACATTGAACGAGATGAAGGCTGTGCCCAAATGATGTGTAAGAATTGCAAACATGCCTTTTGCTGGTACTGTCTGGAATCCCTTGATGTGAGTACATGCCATGCACTCTGGCTCTCAAAAGCTTAGAAGTTCATTGCTTTGCCATCCAGCTGTCTCTCTAATCAGTTAAATAAATAGCTCACTAGCTTCTGGCCACAACTCACCAGAGCTGGTGCTGGGAATTTGATAGGATTTGTATCCTCTGTTTTCCTTGTCTGACCTGTGTGAACCTAGCATTTGGTCTGAGTCAGTAAATAATTGTTAAAAAGTAAAATTTTATGACAGTAATTTGCTTGTAGTCTTTACATGGCACGTAACATGGGGAGAGGTGTTGCTTTTTTTTTCTTCCCAGTACTGACTTTTCAATGTTGCCTTTCCTGAAGGCTTTACAGTGTGACACTAGCAATGCTCCAAGTCTGAGAGCGTTTAACAAACTAGATGTGGTATGTCACTAACAGTCAGGTTTGTTTACCATTCATTGTATTCTGTGGAACAAGAAATAGATCTGGCTTAGGAGAAAGAAAACAATGTTCTCCCAACAGCAGGAATTTATTGGTCTATAAGCTGCTGCTGTCATATGTTTATATATTTTTTTAAATCAGCCTGTTATCATGCCCTCAGATCAGAGTATATACAATACACAACATCTGTTTCCATGTAATCAGTTTTACTTTATAACATTGTTAACAATAGCAAAGGAAATTAGGTTCCTGAAAGGTACTCCAGCTATTCAAATCCTGTGGTTGTCCCATTTGAATACTTTGCTAACAGTCCTGAAGTCACAGGCTTCTCACATGCTCTTGCAGATAAAAAAGCAGTGTTCCCTTAGAACTAGGCCTGCTATCCTGGCTGGTTTGTGAGAGGTTCACGAGACTGATAGGGACATAATATCCCAAAAATTTGTTTTGTCTTTCTCTTCTTCAGCTAGATAAAGGAGCCAGCTTTGGGAGGTCTGCAGCACAAGTACTGATTTTCCTTTGCTCTCACTGTATGTGTGTAAAATACTTGCAGTGGTCAGCTTACCTTCTTGGATTCTCTTGCCAGACTTCTTGCTAGCATTTAAATATGCAGCTTGAGACCATTTGGGAGAAGAATTCATTATATATCTATAACACACATCAAACAAACCTGTTTGTGAAGACACCAAAGCACTTTGGAAAGGTTGGACATGGCCATATCCAGTTGATTTTATCTTTCAGTGTGATTCCTGGATTTAAGTTGTCAGGATATAGTGTTTTGTAACTTGAAGAACTTCTGTTTATTGCCTGCCTTCTCGTTTAATATTTGTAGGATGATTTTCTCCTTATACATTATGACAAAGGACCTTGTCGAAACAAGCTGGGGCACTCCAGGGCATCTGTTATCTGGCACAGGACACAGGTAAAGCTCAGATCTTTAAAAGCTCTCTACAGTACTTCATTTTGACCTCTCAGGGTAAAATTCTGTGCAAATGGTTACAAATGGTAACTGATTTTTTTGTAGTAGATAAAAAGAGGGCAGTAGCTCTGAGTGGAACAATTAGCTCTCCTAGTGAAGACCCTCCTTGGCAAAATGCCACTGAGAACCAGAAAAGGTATGTTTGCAGAGGCAGTTCAGTGCCAGTCCAAATATGTTCTCACTGAACTTAGAGGATGAACTAGGTTGCCACTGTCAGTATTATTTACAAGGAAGCTTTTCCTGCAAGACATTTTTAGCTCTGGATCCAGAACTGGAAAGGAATTAACCTGAAAACAGACATTATCTTGCTATGGACTCTATCTGACTCCTTGCTGTAGGTTGGATAGAAAGTAACCCTGAGGGGTTATCAGTAGTTTCAAGCACAGATTCAAATTGACAATTGCAGAGAGTGTGGGAATACCTCCTGTAGTCTAGATTCAGTGTTGCTAGACTCAGCAGGAATGCTGGTAATAAAAGAGCTCTCTGCAGCACTTCGATGCATGCAGTATAAATGCTAATGTGTGACTTGGTCCAATCTACTGCCTTTACAGTCACTTCAGAGATATGGGGACATCTGTGCATCTGAGTCATCTCTTCCTAAATTAACTGTGTGCCTGGAAAAAGCCACCTTAGCTTGAGATGAGGTACTGTTCGTGAAGTACAGATTCTTTCCATGTGAGCATAAAGCCCAAGTCTATAGAATAATCATCAGGTCTGGATAAACAGCTAAACTGAAGTAAAAGGAGAAGGATCTCAGCCCTCTCCTTCCACCCACACCACTGGGTGTCTGAGCTGTGGACTGGCTTTTGCTTGGATTAGCCAATGGTATCTCAGGAGGTGTGTGGGTACATTAAGCTTGCTTGATAAACTTGTTGTATGAGGTGATTAATCTGATATTTGGAATCTGTTCTAAGCCACTGCAGTTTTGCAAATATGTTTGATACACTGAATGTTTGATAATACAGTCATTGTTGAGAAAGAAGGTGATAATTCACTACTAGTCAGGATATAATTCTGCTAAACCCACTGAAGCCAAATCAACACTGCAATTGTTTCCTTATGTTAACTTTTGAGTAAGTAGTTAAGTTTCTTCTTAGATTTATCCAAAGCAAATTGAGGTGAGTCTTTGGTTTGTTGTTTGTGGGTTTAAAAAAATATTTGTTTTGGCCAGAGCAAATGGCTTGATGCCTAGTAGGGCAGCAATTTCTTCAGAAGAAAAAGAACCAAGGAAAAAGTAAATAAGTAATACTCAGTGGGCAGTTTTAGATAAAAATAAACAAAATAAACAATACCACACACACACACACAAAACCACGTTAAAAAACAAAACAAGCAAAACAAAAAGTCTGCAACTTGATGATTTCTTTGATGCCATATTGAGGCTGAAAGGTAGGTGTAAATAGGTGTTTTATATTAATTACCAGGAGTCAGTCTGGTCCACTAAATTGCCAGCTTCTAGCTTGGCTCTGTCTGACCGTGCACTCAGCCTGGGCTGCAAACAAGCAGCCTGTCAATAGCTGCAGCTCGTGTTTTTTAAAGATAAGAATTTAACTTTGCTTTCTGGGAAATAAACGCAAACATTAGTAGAAGTTGCATCAGATTGTCAGCACCACCAAAAAACCGAGAGTGAGTTATGCAATGTGCCCACCTCTGAAGCCGAAAAAGAAATTGCTGATGGGAAGGATCACGGGGGGGCGGTTGGGCCGGAATGCCGGGTCCCGGTGGGCGGGTGTGCGCCCGCAGCGCTGGCCCGGAGCGCTGGCCCGGAGCGCTGTCCCACAGCGCTGTCCCACCGCACTGTCCCACCGCCCTGTCCCACCGCACTGTCCCACAGCTCTGTCCCACCGCACTGTCCCACAGCTCTGTCCCGCCGCGCTGTCCCGCCGCGCTGTCCCACCGCGCTGTCCCGG